>CAJQZM010036278.1:0-19161 GCA_907164665.1 Colias nastes
CGGACTTTTCTGTAGACCTTTTCAATGTGTATAATACTTAGTACATTATTTTGATAAAACTCGTAGGGTTCAGCCTGCGTTTGCAATGTAAGCGGAAAAAATGTAATTTTTTACGACATCACATTAGAAACCTCAAAAATAACAGTACTTCTCCACTATTTGATGGATGTTATTATACATATAAACCTTCCTCTTGAATCACTCTATCTATTAAAAAAAACCGCATCAAAATCCGTTGCGTAGTTTCAAAGATTTAAGCGTACAAAGGGACATAGGGACATAGGGACAGAGAAAGCGACTTTGTTTTATACTATGTAGTGATGACTATCTTGATTAGTTAAAACTATAAATTTATAAAGAATAGTTAAAACTATATCATAAAAATTTGAAATAAAACATTGTATTCCATATTCAGTCGAAAGCAAGCTGGTATATGTTTTACTTTTTTATATAGTTGGCACCATTTATTTTCATGTCCTAACCATTCAATCGTTATTTGTCTTACAAGAGAGTATTGTATAACAAAACCTAGGCCATTCGACAGCCTATATTGTTCCTAGAAGCTAGAACATCCCGTTATAGTCCATAGAAAGTACCTATTGTTGCATTTTATGTAATGCTTGTGTAACCTTTTGTGTCGTCTTTATATTGACTTGTTATATCGGTTATTATCACCCGTGATGTACTGTCAAAATATCTACTGTTTGCCAGTGTTTGGTTTTACGCGTGTTTCATGGGATTGTGTAATTTACAATGTGAGAATTACTAAATCATGTTTTAAATTTAAGTGTCATTCGTACTTTACGTTATCGAGTGGCAAATATTCAAATGTATGTCCGCTATTTCAGGCGTCGTAATTTTTTTTTTGTAACGTACCTATCAATAACCGTGGCCAGTGTCGCTCTCCAAGCACTTATCAAAGAAAACATTAATTTCATTTCAACTCTAAATACGATCTAAGAATATAATAAACATACATAATTGATACAAATATCAAGATACAAAAAAAATACTTACAAATTAAAAAGATATGCTCATAAATTAACAAATAACTTCAAATCTAGTTAAAAATATGTATCTAGGTATAGTATATTATGTCATAAGTTTGTTCGCAATTAATAAGGTTGTCGATATTGACTATGTATCTTAAATAATAAAATACAAAAACGATAACAACAATGAAAAATGTAAAGATGATACAATATGATAGAGACATATTATCTTCGGTATACAGACAATTGCTGTTCTAGAAAAGAAGAATATTGTACATTACCTATCGTAACCAGTAAAAAGAGGAATATTTGAGAGTGTTGTATAGTTCTCATTCTGGTGTCGCTCCCCCTCCACCGCATTTTGATCTGAAAATAAAAATAATATTATGAGAAAGAGTCACGAAAAATATTTGAATCAGTTTGAATATTTCTTAAAATTGTGAACTATAATCCTTGTCATAGAGTGATCATGTATTAATAATATATGTAAGAATGCATTTTTACATTCCTCGTAAGTTAATTTTTAAACGGACAGATTTAATTCAAACTTTTTTCAAGGAATCGGTGATAAGACAACAATTTCAAGAGTCTATCTGTATTAAAGACTATTATTAGTTTTGAAAATCCAACTCATTTATTTTTACCTAATTCTCTTTATTTATTTTATATTATAGTCCGGGATACATCGCCCATTTTTGCAAGTGATTACTATCAAGCTAATTTTTCGTGAGTAGCTTTATTTTGATGAGATGCCCAATAATTTCATGTATGTAACTCTCGATTGTGGTAGCTACCAGAGGAAACAAGGATAAAATATTTTGATTTGATGGTTCTCAAATATTAATTACTAACTGAATGTTTTTTTTTGTTCAATCTCAAGATAATTATCTAAATTATTCGAAAAAATATTTGTCCTACAAAATCTATGGTTTGATCAAAGAGTCCCCCTTTCCAATGTGTATCGATAACGAAGTCATCATAAATGATTACTAACAAGCTGATTTTTTTATTTTCACTTATTTAATACTTATATAATTCAACAGACATATTGTCCTACAAATTGCGTAATAAATATTTGAGAACCGTCAAATCAAAAATTTTTATCCTTGTTACCTCTGTAAGCTACCACAATCGAGAGTTTCGTACATGAAATTATTGGGCATCTCATCAAAATAAAGCTACTCACGAAAAATTAGCTTGATAGTAATCACTTGCAAAAATGGGCGATGTATCCCGGACTATTAGGTACACTAATTATATCACACAACTCCTCTGATTCCTCTCACAGATAGACGAAGAAAGTTTATAAGTCATGTCGCGCGTGTGATGATAAATCAGTCTTCACACGAGATCATTGTAGATCCTGTTTGTTTATCACGTTTGGTAAATGTACCTACTGCGGAAGGGATGTGTCACGATAGTTGAAACGCGTAAAAGTGAAATTTTGAAAAGCATGTTTTTTAACACGCCCTATGTTTGTATGTAACCATCGTGTTTGTAAATAACCGACTCCTTCAGACTGGATTTTAACCCACAGTGGGTTTAAAGAGACAGATTTAATTCAAACTTTGTATACTTGTATAATAATGTCATGAGTTAAAGCGTGTTTTATAGTTTTTTAAATTATATTATTTTAATGGTGTAGTATATTCCTACTAATCTTTCTATCCTAGTGATGCTTATTGCGCACGTTTTAACAGAAAATTCTATATAAAAACGTCATGAAAATCCAACTGTCTTATATCTCTCTATCATACACATATAATATGTGTAAAATTATACCATAATTAACACAGTGAATACTGTACATAATATTGTATTAATGCCTTCCTTGCAATTATTATATGCCCATGTCTACATTGTTATACTAATCAGCTCTCTCTATTACTGCCTCAATCAAATAGTTTTTTTTTCTTTTAAAAGCTCTACTTTTAATCGCAGTGAATGTACAATATTCCAATTAAGCATGTTTACAGAATCAACTGAGAGCAAATAGAATCAGTTTTACATAACAGCGAAAGCACTGCAGATTACAGAGGCATCTTCATCTAATGTCAGAGAGCAGTACAAACGTGTAATTAGCTATGATTTCAATGAACTGCTCTAAAATAGGCTTCTGGATTACGTCTTGCTTGTTGCAGCATACGAGATTTATGGTAATGGTTGTTACAATTGTTTGTGAAGAAATGTTTTTATATAAAAGTGCTGTGTCCATACTATAATAAAAAATTAATAACATTGTTTCAATCTCTTATTATAAAATGTTACAACTGTACAAATAATACTCTCAAAAGAATATATGTTTAATAATTAATTTTGGTTTTAATTTATCAATTCAAATAATTATTTATCTAAGGTTTATTTCCTAGCTCAAGCAACCTCTTTTAAACCATATACCTACATTCACATTTCAAATATTACAACTTGGTGCATCATTGTTTTGAAAGGCATTCTTATCTATAATTTTATCAGTAGGTACTAGAACACCTTTGTAATACCTAACAAGTTTTAAAATAAAACTGCAATACAAAAACAAACAATCACTCACAGATTATCTCAAAACCTAACCAGCATTTACCACAAAAATAGTATTTGCATAACACGAAAGCCACATAACAATTTTATAAATGGCAAAGATCAATCGTTTGTGCAGATGCGCAAGCGCATAACTAGTGGTTAGAAAGCTACTGAATAATTTGATAATTGAAACTTGCAAGTGTAGAGATCTAACTTTCTTACCTTACTAAGGTATGGCTATAAAAATACGAGGAAGTGATTTTGTGAAATAAGTATGGGTATATAAGTGATAGTATGAGATAAAGGAATGTATTTTTTTAATTAAATAAATAAAAATATAATTATTGTTTTTTGAAGATAAATTTTTTAAATAAACAAATAAAATGTAATGTGTGTACAAATTAATAATTTCCTGTTCATATTTAAGTGATTGTTAAGGCAAATTAAAACTCAATTATTGAAGTACATAATTATATGGGTAATGGGTAAATTTGTATTATAGAGTTGTAATTATTTTTTGTGAAAATTGTTTTTTTCTTTTAATTTTCAGTTCTTACAATACATTGTCAAAATAGATTTGGCCAGATGTTTTGTCATAGAAAGAACGTTACATGAAATTTTGTGTAAAATAGGTTTCTAAGAATATAGAGTTATTTATTGGCTCTATTTTCAAAATTATTAATATTTATTACATATAGGTAACATCATAAATTAATTGTAGGGTGACTATAAGTCAGGGTCTACGATTTTCCAATTACGAGCTTCTAGGTTATAGACGACCTCAATAAGTTGACAGTAATTTTACGGTAAAGTCTAGTATCTAATCTGTGGTAATGGCATTATTATAACAATTTTCACACATGTCCTAAATGACTGGCTAATTGCTTAATGCGTGTGCACTGTGCAACCTAAAAGCCATAGGTCATATACTATGAAAAACTAATCAATAATGTCTCTATTTGAATGCAGAAAGCTGAACAGAAAAGCAACTATGGAGTTTCTTAGATACTTCTTTCCTAATCGGTGATAAATGTTAAAAATATGTAATGACGATTCAAAAGTGCTCCTAGAAGGAGTTTAATTGATTAAATAAAATATGTTTGAGTTTGAGTTTTGAATTTAATAAGTGACACAGAAATGCAAACGCAAAATGCATCTGCCACTTAGTATAATATGCCCCTTTTCATATGTGTAGCTACCAACAGAGCTGTAAACAGCGGTGTTTAATTAATGGCCTTAAATATATTCAGACGTATTCTTAATATTTTCTATAATATTATAAAGCTGAAGAGTTTGTTTGTTTGTTTGTTTGTTTGAACGCGCTATTTTCAGGAACTACTGGTCCGATTTGAAAAATTATTTCGGTGTTAGATAGCCCATTTATTGAGGGAGGCTAAAGGCTATATATCATGACGCTAAGACGCACGGGTGAAATCGCGGAGCTCAGCTAGTGTTATAATATGTGTCGCAAGCAACTAGCTTTAAACAGAGGTGTTTAATAAGTGGCCTAAAATATATTCAGGCGGACCTTAATACAACTTAAACTCTACTGCACCATTTAATAAAGAAGCTAGGCTTTCAATTAAACTTGTGAAGTCGATAACTGCCCATCGCCATTTTTCACAACATTTCAACAGATATAAGACTTCCTAGTTACAAGACAGTCGTTGCTCAATGATTTAGTTTCCCAGAGTCGTGACGAGCAACAGGTCGGCTGATAACATCCAATTGTGTTATCAGCTATCATCAATTGTATGGTTTGTATCTTCTATTTGGTTTTGGGTCACTTGTTTTTCGATTGTTTTTACCACTTTTAATATATTTAAGAGAAGATTAAAGTAAAATGGGATTGTGTTAGTGCACCTTTTGTGGGCGTAAACTAGACTTTTTTTAAATGGATTTCCTTGCAAATCGTTATATAACTTTGAAATTAAAAAATTACCAAAGGTTCAGAAAGCAGTTTTGTAGAAAGCAGGTAACTCAGTAATTGCTCTTTTAAAGTTTGAACATAAGTATGTACATATAAATTGACTTCAATATATCAATACCTTGAGAATTGTGAAGCTCTATTTGATAAAATTTCCATTCTGGATATTTGCAATGGTGTTGCCCTTCGTAATTTAAACAAGTACATTTTTATAATGCGGATAAAAAATAAATAAATATCACGATAAATAATTGTGCCATGGCCCATGATGCATTAAATAAATGACGGCTACCTAATAGTCAATTTGAAGAATCTAATTTTAATAAATAATCGATTTTACAAAGGTCAAAGACGACACGCTATTAGAAAGGGCTTGTACATTAATTGTATCAGATATTAAATCTGTAACATTTAATAAAGAACAAGTGATTATTAAAAACAAAGCAAGGTACCCCATTGTGTAGACAATAAGTTTTAAATCTTCTATTACTTCATGACACCCCAGTATTTGTAATAACTAATAAACTAAACTAGCTGCGCTTCGCGGTTTCACCCTCATGGCTCCGCTCATGTTGGTCTTAGCATAATGATATATAGCCTTTCTTGATAAATGGGCTATCTAACACCGAAAGAATTTTGCAAATCGGACCAGTAGTTCCTGAGATTAGCGCGTTCAAACAAACAAATATAATACTCAGGAAAATCGAATAATGTTTTCTTTTAAATTTTGATGTTTACAATTAATTTATATCTAAATACGCTACACGGCCTACACTCCTTAGGGTGACAAATCAACATCGAGCTATGCTGCGCTGTACTGCGCTGTGCTGTGCTGTGTTTCTTAAGCTACGTTTTTTAACAATCTAGCTCAGTATAAAGTAATCAGCAGCTCGTGTAGTCGTTTATCTCGTCAAATATGACCCTATTTTCAAAAAAACGTAAACATTACGACATAGTTGAATCCGATGAAGATGAAAGTGAAGAAGAAGCGGATATGGATATTTTATGTGTTATTTTGTCGTTAAAAGAGTCCAGTCACGGTAGCTTGTTACCTCACACCATACGTGAAAAATACGGAGAATTTAATTTTCTAAAGAGTATTGCCACTGAAAACGATTTTTTTAAATATTTGTGAATGACTAAAAATCATTTTAATTATCTATACTAATATTATAAAGAGGAAAAGTTTGTAAGTATGTATGTATGTATGTATGTATGTATGGTTTTCACGCATAAACTACTGGACCGATTTCAAAAATTCTTTCACCATTAGAAAGCTGCATCTTCACTGAGCAACATAGGCTATATTGCATTTTGAAAAAAAATAGAGATCCTTACCAAAAATGCAATAATGTAACCCAAGGTGTAAAAAATTCCTCAATAAAAGTTCTGTCATCGCGTGCGCTGCGGAATCTATGGAAGATAGAACAAAATAATGTTCTACGGTATTATAGAATGGATCAATATCTACAAGAAAGTCCGCGATACCATATGTCCATCTTCAGTAGTTATGTTACTACAACAACTTTTTTACGTTTTCAAAGTAAATAGAAGTGCCGACAGTAATCAAACCATGTTATCCATACCCATATATTAATCCTTATCCCATTAAATGATATATAGACTGTTATGATTATAGACTGTTTCAATACCAGCAAAATACTTTTTAAATGAAAAGAATTGGATATTCCATTCAAAAGATATAACGAATTTTTAAAAGTGTCAATCTACAGAAAATAGTAGGTATACTGTTCGAGCAGGCCGTAGTGCGGGACGGGGTAAAGGTGATTTTTATGTGATTAAAAATTAAACCTATAGTCCGACCTATAGTAGACTTTTCACTGTAACGATATCGCTATCTATGCGGGTGAAACCGCAGGGCATTGCTAGTTATTAATAAGCTCGACACAGCGCAGCATGGCAGAGCTCCATAAAAACATAGCACAGTTCGGCACAGCGCGGCTCAGCACGGCGGGTAGCGCGCCTCGCTCGAGACTGCTGCGTTTTTAAACAGAGCGTAGCCTCACACAGCGCAGCACAGCATGGTTAGTTTGTATCCTCATTAAAATATTAAACGAGCGAGTTGACCAAACACAGCACAGCGCAGTACAGCGCAGCATAGCTCGATGTTGATTTGTCACCCTTATGGTTAAATTCATCCAACGTCTAAACGTACAAGGACCGCTATAGAAATGATTTAAAACTTGTTTACTTAAGTCTCTTTCAGTAAATTAAAAAATATCTTCATTACCAAACTACACTTTATTTTTGAACAAAAGATACACCACATTGAGGAATGTATTGAGGAATCTCAATTATATCTTATCCTAATGCCTAATCGTCTAACGAAAAGCACGCAAAACTGCGCAAATCATCGCCAGATAATCTCATATGATAATAAAAAGGTTTACCAGCAATTTAAAAGCAATAGTGTTAAATTAAAGAGTAATTTTCTTGCCAGTTATATATCAAGTAGCAAGTGTATGGGCCATGAAATGATATCTACACAATAGATGATTACTAACAATGATGGTTTGCAATCTTAAACGTTTGGTTAACTGTTTCAAATTGTATTAACGTTTCATTTAGACTTCTCTTTCTTTATTTCAGTGCAAGGTTTTAATTTTCACACATATCACTACACAGTATAAAACAAAGTCGCTTTTTCTGTCCCTACGTCTCTTTGTATGCTTAAATCTTTAAAACTACGCAACGGATTTTGATGCGGTTTTTTTAGCAGTTAGAGTTATTCAAGAGAAAGGTTTTAGTACATATATGTTTAATGGATGTATTCGATTCGATATCAGTATCAAAACATATATTTTATCTCTATGTATTCATATTTATAAAATGCTCTTTAGTAGAGTTTCAATTTTTAAGAGTCTTATTGATGAATTGAGATTAAATATACCATATTTTGTTTATTGAATTAGGTTCCAATGTTACATACCTAGTAACTTGTTATTTTTTAAACTATTATTCATTTCGTTTTCATCGCAGCAGGTGTACTATATTTATACCTACTGGAATTAAAACTTTTTTAATTTTATAAAACTCCCATGAAACGATTTTAGATTAATAAGATAAGGTCAAAAAACACAATAAACATTGGTGATGCAAAGAACAATGATGCAATATATATCTCAACTTCCTAAACGTGTTAACTATTGAAAAATAGATTAATAAAGCTGTTAACCCTTCACTAGCTAAGGTCGTACTGTTTCAATGTTATTGTACCCATAAATGATATAATAACAATCGTTTGCCCATCATTGTTTGAAGATTAGGTTGTAGGGGTTTTATTTTTGACAGGTTCAGTCTATACATGTTAACTTTATATGAAAACAGATTTTTACACTAACAACCGTGAACAATAAAAAAGAGGAAAGGGATAACACTAAAAGCAACAGTTTTTAAAAGTAAACCTTCAAAATTTTTTAGTTCACTTTTAAAATGAACATCGCTGTACGTTTATAACGACAAATTACGTTTAAAGCGCTACCGTCCATCAATTTAAACGATTAACACAAAAAAAATGTTGAAGATGAAGTCAAGTAAAGCCTGAATAAAGAACAATTCTTTCAAGTATCATTAATTCCTGAGAAACTTTTTAAGTTCTTTGGCAAGCCTTTCAAGTCCTACTTAAAGTTAAGAGTTTGCATAAACTTGCGGTTTCTTGAACTTTGAAGTAAAGTAGTCAACGCAAAATATACCTCTTAAGAACCAAATACTTGAATAAACCGTCTATAAATCATTGCATACATTTACCAATAATGAACAAGACCCATGCACAACCAGATAAATCCCAACACCAAAGACAGAAAGTGGAGGTCACGCGCAGCTTTCGCTCGATGCGCAGGCGATAGTCCTTTCCTATGCCTTTGTTACTTGAGAAAGTTCTCTCAGTTTGGATATTGGAATAGTGAAAATCTGTGGGATATAGGCAAATTCATGTTTAAGTGGTAGATAAAATACTGTTCACAAAAGCCTTCATCGCTCTGAAGTATGTGATACGTGGAAACGTACTTGAATACGATAATATAGAGCATGGAATGAGAGCAAAAAAAGTTAATGGCAGAAACTACATTAAAAGGAGCTAAATTTTTATACGTGTTTGATATTTCAGTATTTTGCCGAAGGCTTAACGCTAGTTTCAAATAGGAGGTATTGCTACTTACGTATTTGTGAATTCATATGGCAAGAAACATATCAAATAAACATTTACTAGAGTCTTTTAAAAGTAAGTAATCTTTTTGCATCCAAAATTACAGTAGAAAAAAAAACCTAAATCTTGTTATAGCTAAGCTTACAATTATCGATACACAGTGACCTTTACAACCAAAGGTCAGATCGGTAGCAAAAGATGTACAAAATACATTGATGGGTCCAGACTCCGAGCTCACGGACACCACGTAATTGCCCTAACAATGGAACGCTAATCTCATTTCACGCCAGCTCATATCGAGACCATCGCATCCTGATGTTTTGTTTTATAAATAGTGCATGAAACTGTACTATTTGGCACGTTGGAATTAAAAACAAAGGTTTTTGTAGCGCGGTGTTTCTTCATTTGTCTATATTTTAACACTGCAGGGATATAGCTTGCTAAGAAACTTCAGTATAAGCATAGTATAAATGGGTATAAGCATAGATATAAGTTATAAACCATGCTGCGGCCAAGCGCAGACGTGTGCATGTCACATACGAGCATTTAATAGTTTTAAAGAGGATAAAAAATAATATAATACTTCATAAATGAATTTACTAATGCAAATTCACGTTTTCTGCTGATATTGTAAATTCCAAAGTATGATTTTGAATTATGTTTTGCCATAATATTATCACCTAAGTACAGTCTATTTCCAGAGCATATATTTACTTTATACGCTGCTTAAAAGTAATAAATATTTGTGCACATTAAAAATATTTTATCTAAATAACCATAACTAGTATAATTAAATAAAGTGCAGTAATATTCTATTTACTATTTATATGCGTGTAAATGGTAAATGTTATATTGGGTGAAGCCATTATCTTAAAGCGGTAACTTTTGACCTTGCTTTCAAGTTGGTTAAAGTGCATTATCTTGCATATAAAATGGATTTTTGATTGTTTAATTGATTTTTAGGTTTTTTTAACTGTTATTTGTATAACAGTTTGATTTTGTGGTAACTAGGTACATAGTCTATACGACTTAAGTTATTTATAAAAAATATTTGATTGATTGAATATTTATATTTAATTCCAGAATTTACTAAGACAAAATTATTGAGTGTACATAATTATAATTATTTCGGTTATTTCCAACGTAAATATCAGAATATCTTTTTTAAATGATTACGCGGACTTATGATTAATAACATTTCAAGAAATTGATTTTTATTTCCTACCTTAGTAAATGAGTAGTAAATAGTTACATTATAAATGATGCTAGCTGACCGTGGTATAGCGATCACGATGTTAGTGGAGTGATACAATTGCTCCGACGTTCGAGGTATGAGCTAGCAGCGATGGTTTTATAAACTTTAGAGAGAAAAAAGAAAAAATTAATGCATTTGATAATGTTGTTTAGTACCAAATTATGCAGAGTTAGAGCTTGGAAAGCTAAACTCTCTCGAAATATATTATTTATTGGTAGATGTTTTTTGTTGCTTTAAATAAAATAAAACGATGAGTAAGTAAGAGTAGTCAATAGGGATGTATATTTTATTGTCTTTTTATAGGTAGATATGTTGATTAATATTTCATATTTCATTATTTTAATTATTTTATAAATATGATAAAGTTTATTTTGGGTTTATAGATTTTATTTTTAGAGCTCTACCAAGGTACACGTAAAATTTTTCCTAATCTTTTGAAACAATTTAAATAATAATAAAAAGCTGTATTCGTCTATACTTTACTGCCCACACTGTGATTTATCGATGGGTAGGTATATCCTTTCTATTTGAAAGTGACTATTACGTAACTACAGACGGACAGATAAAATGATTTCTGACAAATCACCGCAGACGTGATGAGGTCTAAGTAGGTACTTCGATTCTATTATTTTCAACTGATTGTTCGACAATTGATGAAACAAATGAATGGGATAGCTCCCACGCCTTGGTTTTTAAATAAAAGAAATGAATATTGTAATAAGTAGCATATTTATCGAGAAAGTTTTTCATTTGTGGATGTTTGTATGAAGATTTGAAAGTAGATTAAGCCTATTTAAAAGAGTAAAAAGTAATAGAAGTTACAAAATGATGTTTCGTGACCTTGCTTATTATGAATAATACTAATATAATACAGCAGCAGAGTTTCTTTCAGTGTTAAATAGCCTTTTTATCAAAGAAACCAACGCACGGAGCAATGCATGTAAAAGCGATTACCGAAAATGAAATTGTTAAATGTCACAATTTCTAATTATTCCTTCAAAGTGTGCTTTTCCAACAATAATGTGCGAGGAAAGGGTTTATAAAGAACCAATCATATCGCTTCATTTTGAAACCATAATATTGGTTATTTACAATCACATTCCTCGCTGCACATCTTCGCACATTTTAGGTGAATAAGCACCCTAATTATGGTTATTAGATTTTTTGCTGCAGAGAATTTATTAATTTATACTTTATTGCTCTATTACTTTACTATAATAATTAATCTAATTATAAATGAAAACGAATAGCGGCTTTATCGCTACATAGCGATTTCTTCCAGACAAACAGACGTACAGAGAGAAATTAGAGGAGAGTATAAGGTTATTTATGGAGAGGAGAGGCATATTTAAAGGGTATATTTAAACAATTCCAAAATTCGGTAATTGGGAACGACCTTTAAAAATTATTCAATATACTCATCTATTATTATAGATTATAATCGATATATCTAAATTGAGTTAACATTATACGTCACAGCATCTATTATTATAGATTATAATCGATAATCTAAATTGAGTTAACATTATACGTCACAGCATCTATTATTATAGATTATAATCGATAATCTAAATTGAGTTAACATTATACGTCACAGAACCATAAACAATATGGCGCCCTTGACAGAGAGTATTGCGATGTTCATACACGATTTTGGCATTTATTATACGTCGTGATTCACTGTATATGTGAATATTTATGTGCTCTGATTCTCTTATCTGATGCATTTTTATATTGCCTTTGATTGATCAATCCTTTTGTTATATGGCAAGGGGACATGATAGGTTTTACTAAGGGAGCACAAATATTATAAGACAGCATAAAAATTGTTTTTTTTTTTTTATAAATAAGTAAGCAAACTTGGAATGTTTTTTTAAAATATGATGTTATTGTAAATGAATACAATCTAAATTCATAGATAGGAGCTAAATAACGCAGCATAAAATTAACGACTATAGATATATGTTAGTTAAACTGCCGTTAAAATAATTTCAGTCTGGACATGGACACAGACAGACAAATATATATTGTTTTGTTACATAGAACAAACCGATTCTTTTTATATTAAACATCTCATCTATACTAATATTATAAAGCTGAAGAGTTTGTTTGTTTGTTTGAACGCGCTAATCTCAAGAACTATTGGTCCGATTTGATAAATTCTTTCGGTGTTGGATACCCCATTTATCGAGGAAGGCTATAGGCTATAAATCATCACGCTAAGATCAACAGAAGTGGAGCCACGCGGGTGAAACCGCGGAGCGCAGCTAGTCACAGATAAAATATGTCAACTTCCTTTACATTTCTCAACATAAAAATATTTGATACACTTAACTAGATTATGAAATTTAGCAATAAATTACAATAATGTCGTGCGCAATCTATACATCGGCATTTAAAATGATTTCTTTAGCATTTGTAGATTACTTTCAGTTATATCATGAATCTAACTCATCTTGACAATATGATGTAATATTATGCTGATATAATGCATTTAGATGTCACAACTCAAATTATTTAGTGAATTTATTGCAGTAAGAATTATTTTCTTTTGGTTATTGTAAATGCGAAAGTAACTTTACCTATCCTGTCTGTATGTCTATGTCTCTTCTACACGCCGAAACCGCTGAACCTTGAAATTTAGTACCTCTGTGTTTGGTACAAAGATAGTCTGACATCTGAGAATATAGGATAAAGGATAGTCTTATCCTGAAAATCCTAGTTTTCCTTTAATAATGCGGGAGGAAAGATACATAGAAGTAAATACATGTAAATGACTAATAATCAAATTTTGAATGCATAGTATACATTTTTAAACTGTGAAACTTAAATATGATTTTATAATGCTAAAAGGCGAGCTTGTCCCTACTAATTGATCTCTGCCGGGCAATGTGTGAGAGTATTTTTATTTTTGACTGTTATAGATATTATATTATATATATATATATGTATTGTCATTGATGCAGTTTATATATAATGATAAAATATGACGTTTTATAAATGAACTATGGGTAGCTTTTTTTCTGTAGGATGAAGCACAAACAACTTTCCCATCGAAAATATCGTTTTGCAATTTGTACAAAAGCAATAACAATTCCGTAATTAATATTAAAAATAAAAATCAGATAACAACAAGTAAATGTTCCAGAGTTTGTTGAAATCTCATATAAAATGATTTTTTAAACAATAATGTTATATACAGCGACCAACATAACCTTGACCAACAACTTTCCATTACGTAAAATTGTATTTTAATTTTGAGAACGTTGTTTGTTTGAACTTTGTGTACAAAAAAAAAATAAAAAAAAATATACCGGCCGAATTGATAACCTCCTCCTTTTTTTGAAGTCGGTTAATTATGATATTTCGAGACAATAGTTTGCGTTAATTAATATAATTATAAGTCACTTGATTATGCGGTCAAGTACGTCTGTTTGTTATTGTTTTAAACTATTATTCAACGTCTCAGAACATGAGGCAATATAATATACTCAATACTACATAGTATAAAACAAAGTCGCTTTCTCTGTCCCTATGTCCCTATATATGCTTAAATCTTTAAAACTACGCAACTGATTTCAAAGCGGTTTTTTTAATAGATAGAGTGATTCAAGAGGAAGGTTTTTGTATATAATTTATTAGGTTTTAGACGAAGCGTGCGAAGCCGCGGGCGGAAAGCTAGTAGGTAGTAATAATTTGCTGAAAAATCTTTTTCAAACTTTTCAACAGTCCCTTCGCCTTGGTGAATATGTCTTTAACACGGTAGAGAGTTATCTAAAGGATAATTATCATAAGTAGGTACCATAAATATTTGGAACATAAACGTGAGAATTGTACAAAAATTATCATAATGATGTATTCTTGCAGTTTATTATGCAAATCTCTACATAATATATTTCGTATGTATAACAAAATTTTATAATTTAAAATACCACAGATATTAACACGTTCACTGCGGCATGTCCAGTATCGGGCCATCAGCGACTACACCACAGTGCGGCGCCCAAAATCGCAGTTTTCACCGTGGTGCGGCGAGGTTTTTTATATGTTAATCAATGACTAGAAAAGAGACAAATATATTTTTGTGATCACAGTTTGAAGTAGGACTCAATTTCGTTTAAAAATCGTATGGCAAAATATTGTACACAACGCATAGAAAAGAAACCGTTTCTTTTGTGTGCGGCATGTCAAATATTTTGCCATGGACAAGCACCTCATGCCGCACTGTACTGCGAGCGCGCCGCGTGTCAGTCTCGCATAGTGATGCACCAGGACCGAAGCACTTTTCTTTTGAGTTTTTTTAAATGACAATGATACCTTAGAGGCTTTAGTTTTTTTACTTTCTTTTATTTCGTAGCATAAATGCAAAAATGTGATGACAGTTGTGAAAATAATATAAAACATTAAAACAAAAGTTACTGAACAAATTAAAACAAAAGTTACTGAACAATTTCCTTATAGTACTCTATCAAGTACCTTGTTTTATATGTGTTTTTTTTGTATCGACGATCTCGTTATCTGTTAACAAACAGACTGAAATATACAAAATTGATTTATATCGATATCGATGTTTTATTTTACAGTGTTTCCCATCGCTATTACTGTAAACATGCCGTATCAACGCAGTGCGGGATGGCAAATAATTTTTCACAAAATCAGGGGTTTACATTTTCCCTCATATCTTTTAAACTATTGGGTCAAACTAAAAGCTATTTATGCGGTATATACTAGACTATATATACTATTATCTGAAAAAAAAAATTTGAAATATCTTGAAATTTCATGAAATTATTAACCTTCAAAGTCAGAAGGTGCGATGTGATAAAAATGGCTCATGACGCACAGTGGTGAACTTGCCGATGTGAAGTATGGAAGACATGCCGCAACAACGGTAAGTTTGGCATTTTAGGTGACGCAGTGAACGTGTTAATACCACAGAGTAATAAAACTGTAGAGCTTTTAGCAAACATGCTCAAACTTTAGTCAATAATACAGTCTATAACGAGTCGTTACATCGTGACTGTCAGAATTAGATACCAATAGATGATGTCTTAAACCCCCATAATTAACCGTGGGAATCATTGTTAAGTATTGAGACATCGTGATGGTCAGAAATGTTTCATATTGGTTCATTGTAGGAGCACATTTTACGGTCTTTATATCGATAAACAAAAGCATGTTCGTATGATAATCGAAATGTACGATTTTTTTGACACTGCTATATATTTATGAACTATGTACTTCCAAAAAAGGTATTAAAATCTATAGACTCAATATTTATTCAGTTTATTGATTTTTTTTTTAAGTTTTTCGGTAATTGGTTGCGGCGTTTGAAGTGTGTATAAATTTTATTCTATTTCACGGTTGAGTCATGTTAAAGTTTTATTGGTATTTAATTGCTACTGTTAAATTGTAATAAACGATAGACGATTCATAACATTTAAGTGAGAATGGTGTGATACTACCCTAGAATATCGATGCTACAAAATTGTTTAGTATTAAGTATTAACTTTTAGTATTTTGTCACCTGATATAATAAAAATCAACGATTGATATACCAATTACCCACACGCAAGTTTAATGATGGGAAAACTGCACAACCGATTTTTGAAAATAAAATTGTGAAGATATCCTTACCCTGTTCCACAAGTAAAGACAGCATAAGTACAAAGAGGATCCTACTAATATTGTAAATGCGAAAGTTTGTGAGGATGGATGTATGTGTATGTGTGTGTATGTTTGTTACTCTTTCACGCAAATATGTACTTACTACTGAACCGATTAAAATAAAATTTAGCACACATTTAGAGGGTAACTTGGATTAACGCATAGGATAGAATTTATCCCGGAAATTCCACGGGAACGGCACTATGCGGGTTTTTCTTTGAATACGCGGGCAAAGCCGCTGTCGGAAAGCTAATTATAAGCTTATTATATTTCGTTTATCATTAGACAGCTACATCCGAGTCTACCGAGAGATCTACCGAGTAATATAGATAGGCTATTTTTATTAATCCGGGCGAAGTCAGGGTAAGCGGCTAGTACACAAGAACATAATACGTACATAATAAGAAGCCTTGTCGTGTCCTCTTAAAGTCATCTAGTAACCTATGCAAAGTTGCACTTAAGCAAAAGTTAAGTGTATTACCATTTAAAATTTTGACTGTTTGTCATATTGATTTTAATACAGTGCTGACTGACATTTAGATATTTAAAATACACCTTAATATATTTTTTAATTACACCATAATTTTACAGTTATTTTCCTGGTAGTATTTTTAATTAGTCCCTTTGCTTTTATAAAGCCTTCAAAACCCTTTCTTTTACTTTTAACAGTATCAATGTTAATAAAAATAATCACATAAATACCATATTATTACCGATGAATTGACAAACCTTTCCTTAATGTTAATGATGGTAAAAACGAAAATAACATTAAATTTCTCAATAATTACAGCTTCTGTTTTATTTAATGAGATGTTTTAAATGTCAGCACCATGGAATATTACTTTACTTTGAACAAATTCTGCAATAGTATTCATAACTAACAATTTATTCGTTTCTAAACTAAAAGTTCATGCCGTATTGCGCAGATGATAAAAAATATATGTTTTTCTTAATTATTATAGTACTAGCTTTCCGCCCGCGGCTTCGCCCGCTTTGTCTAAAACATAATAAACTATATACTAAAACCTTCCTCTTGAATCACTCTATCTATTAAAAAAAAAACGCATCAAAATCCGTTGCGTATTTTTAAAGATTTGAGCATACAGGGACGTAGGGACATAGGGACAGAGAAAGCGACTTTGTTTTATAATATGTAGTCATATTTATTCCCTACTAAGTGTTATTTTATAATACTTTTTTACGTACCTATTGTTCTAGATCTTATGAAATGTTTTCTACGGGTCAAAAGACAATAAGTTTTGCACAAGCCGCCTAAAAAGTCATCTCTATTTAAACAATAGCTAAAGGATGGGAAAATAATACAAAAAAATAACGTAAATTACATTATATTTAGTCACCTGGTGTAATGTGTTAATCAGGCTGATGATAAGACATGCTAAATGTGAAAAACTCGAGCGTGTTTTGGCAATTATTACATCATAAACATTATCTTGTTTGTATTGTTATGGCTTTGTTTTTGTAATGTACGTAATGTTAGTCATTGTATAATTGTGTAGAATTGTAGAGACAAAACTCTACAAGTCTACACAATTTACTACTTTGATACTCATGGAATTTTTTTATGAGATTGATGCTATTCGGTACTAAAAAGAATAATCCTAAAATCACGCCTATATTGCTGAACCTATTTGAATGAAATTAGAGGGTTAGTTTTAGTTTTTGTACAGAGAAAGGATTGGAAGGTTCTATCCCGGAAATCCCACGGGAAAAAGAACTATGCGGGTTTTCTTTTGCTGAAAGCAAGTATAGTAATATAAATATGTCCGTAAAAAAGGGCTGTAGATGGTAAGATATCATATTAAATATGTATTCTTAATTAAAGGTCATTTAACCCTAAGTACCATTATTTTTTTTATTTGTTATCTCGTTAATATTAATTTCATTTCCCACCATAAAGGTAAGGTTACGTACTTGATATAATTACCCTATTTTCAAACTTGAAAAAGTTCCATATGTATTTGACATTTTGAAGATGTGCAATATTAGTAGGGGAGCCCAGGATGCTAAATGTGGATTTACTCGAGCGTCACGGGAACCTATTAGAATTGGTAGATTAGACCATAGCGAGAAAAAAAGGTCCTATAATGTTTTCACTTTTAGCGGTGGGGAAGGGTTTTTTGATTTTTTTTAATTTAAAAAAGAAAAAAATTGGCTTGGAAATACTCAAGCGCGTTAGATATTGATATTTTGCATGCTCCAGGACGTCACTGAAAAAAAGTATACGTTAATCTGACGATTTAAGTGGCGATTTAATCGCTATGAAGAAAGGGTAAAAAATTAAAGTAATATTATTCGAGCGCGTCAGATTAATATATGGGGGGGTTAATTACAATATAAGAAGTCCCCATTTCGCTAATCTGACGATTCGAGCTCAACCTTAGGGAATTATGGATTATTCAAATTTTCCAGCGGGGTCCCTGAGCGCACCCACCAACCATAACTGCTCATATTGACTAGAGGTACTAATGAATAGCTAAGGTACCGTCCCTTATAGTAATCTGACGCGCTCGAGTAAATCCCAAAATCCCCTCTTGGGCTCCCCTACTATATCTAATGTAGTGCAATGACCTCGAAATTCGTTACATACGTAAGTATTAAAATTGGCAAAGCATTGTAT
>CAJQZM010036278.1:19171-50272 GCA_907164665.1 Colias nastes
TGTATCTAACAAAATACAGTTAGGCCGGTTGCAGAGCTTCACCGACCATCAGTGCGTACGTCAGTCGCGCTTGTCATATCATGTATGGAAATACGCGTGCGTATGGTCGGTCTAGCTATGAACGGTTTTATGAATTTCCATACATATGACAAGCGCGACTGACGTACGCACTGATGGTCGGTGAAGCTCTGCAACCGGCCTTACCTGTGTCTTCGAATCGATTGTCATATTATGTAACGGTAATCTAAAAGTATGTGATTGTCTCATTATATTATACTCGCTTCATTGAGCATGATAATGCGGAAAAATACGCTTCTTATTTTGTCCATAGCATGTGAAAGAATTATATTATGGTAGGTAAGTAATTATTTGCGAATGCGGTCGTTTAGAGACGTTTTCCTATGTAAGAATTTCCTCTTTGTATTTTTATCATTTGGATAAAAGAAATTTTATGACATCCGAATGGAGAGATATTTTTGTTTATGGCTTATATTAAATTCATTAAGTATATTAGAATTTATCAATTTCTAGCTCTCCGCGGCTTCGCCCGCTTTGTCTTGTATACTAAAACCATCCTCTTGAATCACTCTATCTGTTAAAAAAACCGCATTAAAATCCGTTGCGTAGTTTTGAAGATTTAAGCATACATAGGGATATATAGGGACAGAGAAAGCGACTTTATTTTATACTATGTACTTAGTGATTGTTAAGTTTTGCACTTGCACTTTGTATACTAATTAGAAAATGCGAACTAACTAATCACGATCTCTCTAGCACAGAATCATTCGTGTTACTAAAATTTAAGTGAAATCTTAACGTATGGAGATTCAGATAAAACAACACCACGCTTATTTAACTAATGTTATAAAAAAGAAAGTTTGTTTGTTTATAATGGATAAATTCTAAAATAAGTGGACTATTTGTTTTAATAATTTATAAGTGCAAAATTTTTTGCCTATTGGCTATTATTGAGAAGCAAAAGCTTTTCTAAATCTTGGTACAACGCAGGCGAAGTTAGCGAACAGCTCTGTAAAAAATGTAATTATGGCAAAAGAATAAATAATAAACATGCAGTAATAACAGATATAAATTTGACAATAAATTATATAGAAAAAATAATCATGTAGTTTGTGTGTGTTTTATGTTGCATGTTCCATTATAACTTGTGCAATACAAATATGATTGAAAGACTCAAAAACATCGAACACACACAAGAAGAAGATTTCGCAACCACCAATTTCTACTAGAAAGCTCCACCATAAATCGTGTAACTGCCATAAAATGCATGTGGTTCCCACGTGTTCCATAAAACGTTATCTGTCCGTCACTCTGTATCTCCGTAACGATCGTATCGTATGGGAACAGCTTGAAACTGTAATGTAATACGGATGATATAATTTACATTAATATTAATGAATGCCGCAATTCTGTTTTAATGAAACTGCAAAGGTTTGCAATTAAAATGGAGGAAATTTTGAAATTTTTATGTAAAGTTTTTGATGAAGTATGAATTGTTGCGTTTTATTTATTGTTAGTTGGTAATTTTTAATAATATGCTGGGTGAATTATGGCCTATGGGTTTCATATGTTTACCGCCATGATTATATGGTGGTAAATGTTAAAAATATGTATTGACGTTTCAAAAGTGCTTCTCGAAGAAGTCTAATTGAATAAATAAATGTTTGAGTTTGAGTTGAGTTTATATAGTAGAGAGTCTTTGTTTTTGACGACTGACGATATAATAAACTTTAATAATATAATACTTTTTACATTGTCAATATAATATTAGAAAATGTAATACATAGATTTTTTTTTTGATAAGCACCCGAGAACACAGGTTATTCACGCCACCTCTGGAATATTATCAAGAGACGTTATTTGCATCGTGAATTCGTAAATATATTCATCAATATTAATTGTATTTATTATTTTGTTCTTAATTATAGTTATATCATAAACGGAAATAGATAAAATACACATGTCCATATCTAAATTACTTCAAAACATAGCACGCGTTTACAGTTATGTCTGTAATTTTTAACCATTCTACAAACCACAATCTAATGGTTACATAATAATGTAAATGTTAATTAAAATAAATAGTAAATAAACCACATCCAATGATTTTGAGGGGGAAAGTGATCGCGTGCAGGTACGCGGTCGCACGCATCTTATGAAAGTTAGATAATGATGTATTACTATCATTTGTGCTGTCGGTTATTGGTCTAGTTTGAATTTTATGTCATTCTGCTGAAGAATTTGGTGGTTTAAAATTTTAATGTTGTTGACCGTTAGTAGGTACTTCTTTGCTCCTATCCACTTCCAATTTCAATTAATCCATGTAATTCGGTATTTATAAGTGAAATAAGTATATTTCCGTAAAGTTCAGTGAACCTTTATTGCACTTTTCACGATGGGCATTTTATCTAATGAATAGAAAAACATCTCGCAAAGCGAAAAGCAAAGGCGGAATCGAAATTTTTCTTTTTAAGATATCATTTATAAAGCATTGCTATAAAACCTAAGTATAAACTAAATACAAAAATCACTTTTCGCAATTCTTTCACGCAAAACGATTATTCAGATTTCGATGAAATTTGACGCATTAATATTTGATAAATATTATAGACTGTATATTGAATATAGCTTATATTGTAGGACCGTGCGAAGCTGAGGACATGTAATAACTTTATAGAGTAATTAATGTAATAATAAATATAAACCTATCGAATGTCACTAAGCTATGAAACGGTTCTTTCAATATAAATTAAATGAAGCAGCAAACTCAAAAGGTTAGTTTTTGCATCATGCATTTTATTTAAAAACAAGCTTGAGATCACGACTCTGTTTGCGTTAATTGATAAATTGCATAGGCCCGATTAAGATCCGCCAAATGTTGGTTAAAGTCCTATCAAATTGATAGAGTATTTTCGGAGATTAGCCGGAACATACAGGCAGTAAACTTATTACATAAAAGGCAGTTAAGTACATATTATGTTTAATTTTAATACAATAGTTTATAGTACGTAGTTACGTATGTGGTAAGGATATTTCGACAGAAAAACCCCAATAATTAAATTATATAAAGCCCTTTTAGTTGCGTGATAATTAAAAAAAAAATGTGTGCGTGTACTAGTGTTCACACGTAAGAAGTGAAACTTCTTTATGACCTTATTTTTCAAAAAATAATTTATTATATGCAACTTTACAGAAATACGTCGAATCACGCGTGGTAGGGATAAGAAAAAGATGGCGCGTAACGGAAAAATGGCACACGTAACGAAAAAATGTTACACTAAATTTTTTTCCAACCTCGATAAAGAAGTTTCACTTCAAAAATAAAAAAAGCACCATATGGTCTATGTAAAGCAAAATAAACGAGTAAATATCAGCTTTCCTTGATAATTATGCACTCACTTTCAATACAGATAACGGCCATGACCTTTAAGCAACATCTTAGTACTTATATTTGAAACCTGAGATCCCGTTGACGACATATTTTAAGTTCCGGTGGCCCAGTTAGGGCTGTCAACAGTTTGTTTAAATAATTGTATTTTTATTAGCAACTAGCGGTCCGCCCCGGCTTCGCCCGTGGTACATGTTTACGTTTTCTCTACATAAGATCCATCCTCGTACTTCAAGGAATATAATAAAAAAAGAATTATCGAAATCGGTTCAGCCGTTCTCGAGTTATGCGCTTACCAACACATTTTGCGATTCATTTTTATATATAAGATATAATATATTATGTTTGCTAGGCAATTTTAAGTATTATTTTATTTCATACTAGCTTTCCACCCGCAGCTTCACCCGCTTTGTCTAAAACCTAACAAATTATACATTATAACCTTCCTTGAGTCACTCTATCTATTGAAAAAACCGCATCAAAATCCGTTGCGTAGTTTTAAAGATTTAAGCATACATAGGGACATAGGGTCAGAGAAAGCGACTTTGATTTATAGTAAGTATTGGTAACTTGGACGAAGTTGCCAGCATAGTGTTTGAATGAATTTATTAATTTTTATGCCAAATATAAAAATCCCATTGATTCATGTTGTTTTACATAGATATTTCTTAGCAGTGGTCTAGATTCTTTTGTAACCTAGTTTATGTAATAACAGAGCTAACTAGTATTAAACTTGAAGCTATAAGGTTACTGGTTACCTGTACACTTGTACAAGCTATAAACGTTGAGTAACTGGTTGAATAAAAATCAATGAAGAAATTTTTCAATACTAACTTATGTACTTACTTAGTACAATACATAGATATGTATTTTGAATTGGCTTTGCATTAAATGCACATGTAGATATTATATACCGTTAAAAATAATGCCATAATCATCTTGGTTATTTTAATAAAAAAAATATATCTTCCGTCTGTTTTACCGACAGGTCGGAGTTGATTTTGATGGAGCTGTCTTTTTTATTTTATTTTCGGCGTTTTTAATTTTTCCTTCTCTATCTATTGGAATTTTAGCCCTAATCATAAAGTAATGATTTCATAATCACTAATACATAAACAGTTATTATATATATATGTATTTCGCAACTTATTTCCTTATAAATATTATAATATAGCGTCTATAAAAGGAAGCAGTAACTTGTGTTGTATATGATGAAACATGTTTTTATCTTACTTATTATGTGCTTTACCAAAATAAAATTGTTATTGTATTTAAGATATACATTATAACTTAAAGGAATTTTTGACGATAACATGAAAATAAGTTATTATATTGCTTTTTCTGAGGTTGGTAAACTTGACATAGTTTGTACAATGGAGGTCTTTTTAAATAATAAGGATGTATAAATTTGTTTTAATTGTGTGGTAAATACAATTTATTCGATGAAAAACACATAGTTCAGGATACATCGCCCATTTTTGCAAGTGACTACTATCAAGCTGATTTTCCGTTTGTAGCTTTATTTTGATGAGACACCGAATAATTTCGTGTACGAAACTCTCGATTGTGGTAGCTAACAGAGATAACAAGGATAAAATTTTTTGATTTGATGGTTCTCAAATATTTATTACGCAATTTGTAGGAATTGAATTATATAAACATTAACTAAGTGAAAACAAAAAAATCAGCTTGTTAGTAATCATTTATGATGACCTCGTTATCGATACACTTTGGAAAGGGGGACTCTTTGAACCAACCATAGATTTTGTAGGACAAATATTTTTTCGAATAATTTAGGTAATTATCTTGAGATTGAACAAAAAAAAAATTCAGTTAGTAATAAATATTTGAGAACCATCAAATCAAAAATTTTTATCCTTGTTATCTCTGTTAGCTACCACAATCGAGACTTTCGTACACGAAATTATTGGGCGTCTCATCAAAATAAAGCTACAAACGAAAAATTAGCTTGATAGTAGTCACTTGCAAAAATGGGCGATGTATCCTGAACTAACATTTTTAAATTGTCTTTTTTGGATAGTTACATGAATTTTTTTTATTTTTAAGATATACTAAAATTTAAATAATTATAACCTACCAACTTCATACCAGTTTATGTAGAATTTATGTGAATAAGGTGAGTCAAATTTTATGCAAATTTCTAACGAGGTCAACTATTATCGTACATATTTTAAAATAATATTGTTACGAGAGCGGTCATAGACTTTATCACTTATTAATATAAAACAGAAAAACTTCGCGCTATCTGTCTCTACACTGCTTTATTTTGACCTACGCAACGGATTTAGATGCAAGTTTTTTTTTATATACGTAGTGGTTTCCGAGGAAGGCTTTATTGTTAAGTATAAGACAAAGTGGACTGAAAGCTAGTTATCAAATAAATGGATTCAAATAACATTTGGCAATAGGAGTGATAAGAAACTTCCTGAGAGTGTCGCAAGACGAGACGGCGCGTGGCGAACGACGTCCGTATGGTAATTCGTAATCTTACTGCGCGGCCACACACTCGACGAGTGGTATGGGAAGTAACGAGGAAAGTAGGCAGAGACATAGTGTGGACACGTTACTCGTCATGCCACTCGTCGTGCTCATCGTCCTGCTCACTGCTCCCTATTTTGTCGGTATTTGCGCGCGAGTCAAAGGACCGGCAATACGAGTGCGAACTGAGGAGCGTCGCGATTAATCGCGCGAATAGAGCAGTGTGTGGCCAGAGAGGGCAATGTCGCGGCGAATAACGGCAGCGCGATTAGCAGAGCGAATAGCGATGAGCAGCGCGAGGAGCATAGTGTGGCCGCGACATTATAGATACGGAAACTTAAACGATTGAAACATTATTGTTGTAATGAGTTAATTATTGTTGTAATGAGTTATGCGAGTGCATTACGATGTATGGAAACTGTAATGGCTAATTGCGATATGAAATATTATGTAGTTTTTCGGAGATTTTGAAAGATCGAGTTATATCATGGATGTAAGTGAAACTAGAACAACAGAAAAAACTTGTAAAATATCGTAAAAAGGAACAAAAAATATGTTTTAATGAAGGTGTTCTCATCTTTACATGTGTTGTAAACAGAGAGTAAAAATAAAAATCAATTTCATGTTGCACAAATTATCTATTTTTGGATGCATTTTAATTTCTAGGTCTTACGAATTAAGTAAGTAAATAATTAATTATATATTAGTGCTCATCTTCATCATTTCACTTCTCACGATCTAAATCTATTAACCATTTCGTAAATATAAATATTCAATTTGAACTTTTTTGCGCACCGTACATCTCAATTAAGTTGCAATCAGTAGTTGTCGTATAATTCGCTACAGAAACATCGCATTAATATACAAACTTCATAATTTTATTTCGCCATTAGATCGAAATAAGCTTAATGATGTCTTGACACAAACATTTTGTTTGCAAACCGTACTGTTTTTGCTATAATCTGTGCAGTTTCGTATGTTTAATTATAAATTAGGGTTTATAAAATTTTACCTAAATTTAAATATTTATTCAATTTAAATGTTCAACTCTAAAGAACATAATACGCCATCATACTCTACACTACATATACATAATTATTGTGTTTGAATGTATTGCAAAAGACATAAAATGAGATTACTACGTAGGTAATAAAAGCTAATGATAGGATTCAGGATTCTTGAATAATTTAAATTAATAATTATATAGCATGCAGACTAGCTAGTAGTGTTCAATAGTACTTAGTAACAGTATTCAAGAACTAATTTCAACCCATCCTACTAATATTATAAATGCGAAAGTTTGTGAGGATGGATGTATGTGTAATGTGTTTGTGTAGGTGTGTATGTTTGTTACTCTTTCACGCAAATACTAGTAAACCAATTATAATGAAATTTAGCACACATATAGAGGGTAACTTGGATTAACACGTAGGATAGGTTTTATCCCGGAAATCCCACAAGGAAAGGAACTATGCGGGTTTTTCTTTGAAAACAAGGATGAAGCCGCGAGCGGAAAGCTAGTAATTACATATTTCAAATGAATAAAAATGACATTTCTACAAACTTTACAACTAATTTTAAAAACATTGACTATAAAGCACTAAACATGAATTCATTACATATCCACATTACCACATTATGTAAATAACTTAGTAGTGCTTAATGCAACTTGACTAACATCTAATCTAAGTCAAATAAGTGAGATGACGTACAAAGACTAATGATTATGGCCAGATGGCCAATTTCCCTAAAGGTCGATGAATAATGCCCACTGTAACTGTGTTGCAAAATATATAATAAAGTATTTAAGTCATAAGAGGTTGCGATTTATTGATGAATGGATTTAATGAAACTATTTAATTTACATAATTTTACAATTGTGCCTCTTTGTTCGAAGATATATTTTTTATAGGAATAAAATCAATTAAGCAGTTTATTATGGATTTAAGAGTGACGTTACTGATTTATCTTTACTAGCACGGTGACCGCAATAATATGAAAAAAAAGTAAAATTTGAATAATGTATAGTTTATAAAAAAAAAGAAATTAAAGATACAGAAGTCTTTTATAATATTTTAACTCTACATTAATTAAATTAACATTAAACATTTTATTTTATTTTCAACTCCCGCAAGCAACATCTTGGGGCCAATAAATCTGCCTATTCACTACTCTTATTCAACGCTATTGCTCATTCGCTCATAACTTGTACCACATCCGAATAACATATGAAGCAACGGACAGACAGAAGCTAATCCCATTCAATATATTGTTACGGTTCGGTGCCAATCACATGTATTAGCCGATATTTATTTATAATGACTAGAATTAACACCTCGCTCCGTTGAATATTCAATGGTCACATCTTTGTATTTTGCAAGACCATTTTCTTAATGTTTTTAAATTATGTAGGCTTAATATAAAATTGCGAATGTTTTGGAGCAATAAGGCACAGTAGGCTCTCCTTTTTCAAATAATGGTATCGAGAGAGTAAGCAGTAGTTATCTAAATTATTTTTAATGTGTGGGTTAGAAATTACATCTATTACATGTTCCTCATTTTTGTGTTTATGTAATTATAGAAAAAACATTAAAGCTATCTTCAATTATGTTTCGTTCATTGAATAAAGATAAAATCGTTTTTATAAAAAAATAGTAATTAATGATGTGCTGTAAGATCGAATTCCTTTCCTTATTTCTTTGTAGTATTTTAATGTTATTGTTATTATGTTGTTGACTATCTTTCAAGTTAAGTTATTTAAAAAGTATAAATTGTTTTCAATTTCATTAACTTGGTATCAAGGACGTTACTCAACCGGTTTGTACAAGAAACTTGAAAGTGAATAATTTAAAACAAAAACATATTTTGGTTAACGAGAAATTTCTTCCTGTATCATGTGTGGTCAATATTGTTGTTTTTGTCAACATTGAGATATCGAGATTTAATTGAGATTGACTTGCCTTTATATATTATGATTTTTGAAGCTATATTTTAGGCGCTTAGAGCTTAATGGGACATACTTTTTGTAAGAAAATTACAACAATATATTTTCTTATTAGCTTTCATACAAAACTATATTACTCGTCTAGTTGTTTGTGATGTCAAATAAATATTAGTTTAATGTGACATTCTAGGGAGTGTTGTTTGATGTTGTGCGAATACTATTAAAATTCTAGTTACTTGCAGATCAAGTTTGGTTAAAGCTGCGTTTACACTCGGGTTGGATTGAATAGTTTTATCATTGGACGACTGTATTTTATAATTTCTATTATATTGGATGTTTAATGTAGAGTTTGGTATTTCGGTTAGGTATATACAAAATATCTTCTTGTTATCTTTGAATTAAAATATTATACCTATTAATAATATGGACTTCTCAAGTTTTCGTGTCATATTTAGAGTAAAAATCGAGTTTTATTTTAATGTAGGTAGTAAATATAAAGTTCTTCATCGCCAAAGTTTGAAATGATTAAGCTCATTATGCTAGAACTCTAATAACAGAAAATAAAGCATAGTCTCCATAAACATGTTGAATATGTTGGTGAGAACTCACCTTTAGGGTCTGGGTCAGTTTCGAACGTGCATTCCCGGTTTATAGCAGGAAGGAAAATAATTACATACATTACGTAATTGTTACATGTGTGGATTGCCTTTTAGAGAACTACTTTGTGTAAAATATTTAGCGGATGTCATTAAAATATAAAATATGGGGAATTGAATATGTTGTTTTATTATTAAACATAACATTGCATAATGCAAAAATAATATTTTACAAACTTTAATTATATGCTATTTTCTCTTTCATTTTTTCCTACACCTTGAATTCTGTATTTTCTATTGCTTATAAAACTTTTAAATTGGTTCATTAGCTATTAATATAAAGCTATATAAGCTATTAATTATAAATAAGTTATTATCTATTTTTATCGACCCGAGATAAGAGAATCTACTTTATGCTCCCAAGCTCTTACTTTTACAGGAAAAAATTGTACTAGTTCTCTAACTCTACCTATAAATAAAACTAGAAGTTATAAAAACTTAATCTTCTTTATAGTATATAACTTATAACTATAAGGCCATAGAATGATATTTATAAAATAAGATAGGTTTCCTCATAGGTACTTTACCGATCTGCGACTGCATCAAACCTTATTAGATAACATCTTAACATAATTCATTTATTAATTTACGTATTAATGTGAAATAAATACATGGAAGAAGGTTATATACAATCTTAGTCATAATTCTATCTAGATGCTAAGCTAACATTACGCTATAAAGTTATATTTTTAATTTTATATTTATTAGATAATTATTTCAAAATGATGATCGAAGTGTGCCTATTTCAATATATAGTGACATTTTATTTCATTTTTATAACGCTGCAAAATTAGGTAATAAATTATGCATGTACATATATTCATTTTTTGTAATTTTTGTGATGATTTAGATGATTTAGATTCGCATTTTAGCACAGCTATCTCGTACCTACATGAATATTATTTTAATAAGTTAATTGTTATTTAACAATTAATAATTATGTTTTAAAATTTTGTATACTTAAGTATAGTATTTTATTTTTATCTCTCTTAAATAATAAATTTTCCTATGAATTTTAGATTTTAATTTTTACGTTCTATACACAACATATACAATAAATATGTTTTTCTTTTCAATGAAAAGAACGATTCCATAAAAAATATGTGCCCTACAACTCTATGAGATAAAATAAGTCAAGACAAATCAGTACAAGTACATCGCATCGATAATAGCTAGTAATTAGTGCAACATTAACTCAGTTATGCGACACACACAATCTTCATTATCTCATGAGATTATGAGATATGAGTAAAAACATCCAACGTCAGAAAAAAGCTTGAGCGTTGCAATAACGTAAGAGGATTAGGTTAGATTTAATGTAGATAAATGCGACCTAATGATCTAGTTTTTAAAACGGTAAAAAAATGAAAATACTGAGAGACTAAGATGATTGATTGAGCTCTAGCTTCCTGATTTTTATATTGAGTGACTTTGAAATGTTCGAGATTGATAAGTATGCAATTTTAATGGATAATTTCCTGAAATACGTCATACATATTTTTTTAATATTCAAGCAGTTTTCATTTTCCGGGGCTATTTTAAATAAAGTACTTTAACTCTACATAGAGTAATTACCAAAAGTTTTTGAGATTTACGTTCGTTCTATTTTTTGATTAAGTACCAGAAATAGTAGAGACGGTAAATTATATTGCTTCTTTCAATTTTTTAAAGATTTACTTTCGGCATTTAATATGTTATTTTTTATTACTTTAAATAATGAACACGTAGTTTATACTAAATTTTTACATTGATTAAACCAGATTTAAGAGTGTATCAACAAGATAACCTAGAGCACTTAAAATAACACTTGTCCATACGAATATTGACCTAATTCATATATGTTTGTCTTCACCCAAATTACAATTAGCAATATTGTGTGAATAAAAACAATATCACATGGGAATCTCTTGTGAAACGGCTTGAGAATGGACGCCGGCCTTGAGAGGTGCCGCGGCTTGCGATGTCCCTAATTCACTCTTAAATATCACAGAGATGTAATTTGGTGGATGTTTGCATGTTTTGATAATTGAGTTTGTCTTGAGTCTTCTGTGTGTCTCTATATTATAGAGAGATAATATTTTTTTAATTCATTCAAATACTAAATATATTTATTACAGTTAGTATCCTTAATTGCAAAATTTAGCACAGTTGAGCGACGTCTATTTTAACGCTTAAGCTAAGATTAACCTCTTGAATAATTTTAAGCTGTTTACAAAATATTAAAATTTGCAAATTTAAACTTACGACAGATTTGTAATAAATTCTGAGAATAGAATCTAAAAGTCAAAGGTTAGTTAGTTATATAATAATGCTAATACATTCACAAAGTGTAAAAGTTCGATGTAAAAGGAATAGTAAGCAGTGATATTAAGGAAATCATGTAATATAGGCAATAAAACATGCAGAATTCTTCGCTAGTAGAAAAGAGTTCAACGAGCCTTCGCGTGCTCGATACATTACGTGTGATTTACACGATCTTAATTTGAGAGTGATAATGAAATATAGATACATTAATTATATGTCATAATTGTACATAATAATAAAATTTATTACGTATAAATTATTTAGCTCAAATACACATGATTTAGTAATTTGTTTGTTTAAATTTTTTCATTTAATTTAAATTTTGTATGTTATCAAAGTTATCGTAAAAGACTTTACATAAATTTTGATAGTAAACATGAATGCTAATATTTACGAACATTATAATTAATATTAATGCATCATATAAAATTAATTATCAGTTCAAACAATAATTTTCACTAAACAACCATTTACACTTAAATAAAGTTAGGAATTGCAACACTTACCCAATACAATCTTCCAAACACACACAAATCACTGCACAAACACTAACGCGTACTTTCAAACTGTTTAAAACCTGGAAAAATATAAGACAGATGACATAACCTATCTTAATGCCTATCAGTTCCTAGTCCGTAACGTTGTTTCAAAAAAAATACATTGTCGCAGTGTGGGAAACGCTCTTACGCAAACAATACGTAATTAAAAATTGTTTCGCTCATATTTAAAATCTTTGTCACACTTTATTTGCTGTATTTTATTAATTTTAATGCTAATTAAAGTGATTTGTGCGTCCAATTAACATTTTACGACTACCAAAAATTTACATTTATCAAATTGCGAAAAACGCTCTATATTTTGGGAAAATGCAACCGATTTTATGTTCAACAGATCTTCAACTATAGGTAGGTGATAGTGAAATAATATATTATTAAAAAAAAACAGGTTGAAAGCACACCTTTCGCGGACGTTAGGCACCGCGAGTGAAGACGACCGAGTGAGTTGTGGATGAGCACGGGCTGCGCCGGCGCACATCGAGTGGGGAATGAAAGTAAGGGTGCTGTGTCAAGGCTCGATATTTTCCATTATTCTGTTGCGCAACAGTTCATAATTTGAACTATTTTAATGAACGTAACTAGGTGATAATACGATTTGCAATGATCTTTGTGATGCCCAATCATTGTCGTGGATGGTCTGGATGTATGGTCACTGGTCAGTGCAATAATTGTAAGTGTCGTTATTATACTAATGTTATAAATGCGAAAGGAACTCTGTGTGTTGGGTTTTTACGAAAGAACTGGAACGGATTTGTATACAAAGATGCATTTATAGAGCAGGGGGATTACCATGATGCCTTTAAGCAAACTTAATTCTAGTGTGAATAAAAGATAGAGCTATTATAGGTCGTTGAGCATAATCAGTTTCTCACACTGCAATTGATACTGTTTTAAGACGTCACAGTCTCTCCCCAGATTGCCAATATTTTGTTATAGAAACATATCTTATATATGCATTACAGATTTATTAGCCTATAAATCTATAATGCACTTATATTATAAATGTGGAGGAAATATTATGGTCAACATGAATTTATAATACTGAAATAAGTAATTTTTCACGGTTATCACAGCTTTTATATATCATCCTAATTTAAGTTTATGTACACTTTATTTTGTGTTCCAAATAAACAACATTGAATATTGATATTTGTTATAATGAATTTTAATCTACTGAATTCGATATTATGTATGGAGTCTAATCCACCCTTTTTGTTTCTTTTTACTATATCAACCTTATGTGTGTATGTGCGCGCTTTGCGTATCTTCGAGTGCTGTGCTTTTATGAATAAAACTCTATAAGTATGTTAGTCTTACCGTTATCAATACAGTAATATAGGTCTAAAAAAACAATTACAATAATTAAAACACGACTAAATACATATTCTATTGAATGGATTTGAAAAAACTGTCTAATCTTGGTACAACAATAACCACTTTAACCTTTGTTCCAGCCTTGCCGACATACAAACATACAATGGTTCACAGCGATAAGTCATAATAACGACAATTTATATAATGTAATCTGATAATGATAAAACTTCCAAAGGTACATGTTTTTTGGTGCGTTTAAAAATTTAATTGCTGTCAATTTTTTATGGCGTTTATATTGTTTGATATGATGATAATTAGTTAATTAAATAAAAAATGGTTCAAGTTGTTTATTTTGTTTTATTGTTAACGTTATCTAATTAGTAATTAAGTAGTGCTTGTTTTACGAAGTCTGCTGCGCAGTTATCGTCTATGGGCTGTGAATAATATTGCGTGAACCAGACAGTGTTGGGGCGATCTCCACTAATTTTAAGCCATTTACATATTTATTAATATAAATTATTGTGTTTTCATAGTAATATAATATAAATGTTAGGTTAATTTTCTGCATTGTATTGTGTAGTAATTGACTTAATAACAACTCTATACTAAGAGTTTGTGTCAATTTAATTATGTTTATTGACTTTTTTGAATAAATTTGTTATTTTAAACATAATTTAACTTTCAAGCGCATAAAATATTAAGAAACTATGCTATAAGGAAAAAGCCCACAGATATCGGCTAAACTAAATCATTATGAGGTCAGTATTACAAAACGCTACAAGATGATTCTCACATTTAGAATAGCCCTAATGTACCGCCATTTTGTATAAAAGCCGTACTATGATTGATTCCTTTGTAAATTATGTATTACAATATTTCCTACATTTATTTATTTATATGTTGCAGCTAAAGAGAATAATTCGTCTCTTTATTTTAGTCTACACAAATGTGCTACTGACTTCATATACCTAATACATTAATTTTAAACTACTACTAGCTGTCCCGTCATACGTTGACTTAGGGTATACTTATATCACTTAAGGGTATGAAAATAGACGTTGGCAGATTCTCAGACCAAAGGCACATAAAATTTCATGAGAATCGGTGCAGCCGTTTCGGAGGAGTATTGTAACTAACATTGTGACTAGAGAATTTTGATCATCTATTGACACTATTGTTCTAGATCACAGTAAATATTTCTATAAGAAAATTTTAAATATTCTTACTGGATTGTATCTACAATGACAATATAAAGATAAAATGTGTGACAACCCTAGCCCTTGTTTTTAAAATAATAAAAATAATCAAATTCACCTTTTGATTCTCTCAGATGGTTTTGAAATATCCTATTATATTAGTTATGGAAATAAAACTACTCGTGACACTTAAAATAATGCGTGATGATGCTTGATATAATTTGAATTATTATTAGTGCAATATTTTTAACCTTGGGTAGAATATTATCCAATTGAATTGATTTATTATGTTTTGATATACATATTACCAACGTTTGTTTTCGAGATTGTTATGTTATGTGTTGTTTTTATGATACATTTCTTCCTATAACGGTGCATTTACATCAAACGAACATAGAGCAAGAGCATTCTTTTGTGATCTTTTAGTTTAAACAAAAACTTGTATTCAGTGTTGTTCAGTATTAGAACACTGCATAGAATCTTTACGAACGCTTACGCTTACAGTTTATACGAAGAAGAACCGACAAGAAACTCCATTGTTGGAACTACTACTAATTCTTTTAACAAAGTAATTCATGCTAGATAGTTTACTTATTGACAGATTTTGAGATTCACCTGTAACACGTTAAGTGAGTGCAAATGCAAGCATTCATATCATTGAAACCCGTCGGAGTGACCTCTATTGTTAATAGCTGAATAAACTTTATTTCTATTTTGAAATCGTATTTAATAGATTTATAAATTTAATAACGTCTTTTAAACTCTGGTCATGAAAAGCTTATTAAATGTCTATTAATTTAATAAGCTTAATTGTTAGAGTAACTATTGAGAACGATTGTTTGAATTGATGATTTGGCCGTTGGGTTAATCTCATATAAAACTTTATTTCTTTGTTTGTTTAATAGAATACTTAAAATAATGGCTAAATTCTACACAATTATTTTGCATTTTGTGACCTCCGTACTCCTACTTTTTGATTGCACTTTTTTAAGGCAAGTTATCATAGACAATATATTTGTTCATAAATTATATTCGATAAAAATACGTCTCATCTGGTTAAGGTTTTCCCTAATTCGGATCTTAGCATAGAGCCACATAGAGCTTTCTATTAGCGAAAGAATTGTCAAAATCTGTTAAGTAGTTTTGGAGATTATTTTACCAAATTAATGTCTACTTATAGTTAAGAATCGTTATAAAAACAGTCCTTAGATTTATAAACTAACTATAGGTGTATACCTAAATTTATACTAAATTCAGAAATTTCACATAAATTTTAAGAAAAAAACTGATTTATGTATATTGAATATTCTCACATCGTCGACCCAGTTTGTTCAGGATAAAGGCCGGATGTTACCGTGTTTCAGTGTTACATGCTAATGTGTAGTCTAAGAGCTGCTTAACTGATTGATTAACATAATTTATAATATGTATTACGCAATGTATGATGTACAATTTATTTTAATAGTCTTTCAAATGGTTTTTAGGTAATAGTTATTTGATTTTAAGTTTTGAATATATTATATTATATAGATAACAACTTTTGTCGTATGAAATGGGATGATATAGACGAATAAGTCTGCCTCGATAGAAATGTACTAACAGCATCACTAAAACAACAGAATCAAACATACTGACATTTTTGATTGTTATTTTCTAGCGAATTAACAAAATTTGCATTTTTTTCGTAGATAAATTTAGTGCCATATCACACTAGCGGATTGCGAGCGGCTTCAAAGCGGAGCGGGTGCGCAACGAATACGTTGCGGGCGCGCAACGAACACGCCGCGGATGCGCAGCGAACACGTCGCAGACGCGCAACGATTTCGCTGCGCCATTTTGTATACTCTCGCACAAAAGCCAGCCCTTCCGCCTTGCCTAACTTCCATTCAATATTTCCATCGTTTCTGTAGCACTTAATTTTTTACCGTACTGTGGAAATGCACTTACTTAACTAAAGATGTAATAACAACTGGAGTTGTTGAAAAAGGTGCTATAAAATTGAATTACTAGGACTTTTAGAATGTACCATACATTCCAAAAGTATGTAACGACTGACCAGTATAATCTCTCCCATAGCAACGTATGTTATAAAGAGATTTTGTGAACCTAATTATTATGAGCAAAGTGATAGTGAGTTGCTGGTTGCTTGATAAAATTTTATATTCACTGCTATTTATCTAATAATAAGATAGCCCTGTTTTAGTTAAGGAGCTTTAACATTTATTTCACTAGTGAACTTAATGAGCAATTTAGTTATCTGATTGCATTTCGACCGAGATTTAATAGATAAAACAATACCCTAAACATTAACATGTTATGAAACTCGTAAAAAATAATGATCTCATAATTATTATACTATCACAAGTTATAAGTAACAACCAGCACGGATTCCATTTTGTTAATAAGTGTACATGACTGCGACGTAAACGTTGCGCATCTGCCACGCGTCCGCAACGAATTCGCTGCGCAACCGCGGCGTGTTCGTTGCGCGCCCGCAACGTATTCGTTGCGCACCCGCTCCGCTTTGAAGCCGCTCGCAATCCGCTAGTGTGATATGGCACTTCATGTAAATTATTTAGCGGCTCTTGGTCTATTTGTATGTCGAGACAGGAGGTTTATAGATTTCAGTTAACAATGGGACCGAAGAAAGTAAATAATCAAAGTATGTGTAACGTGTGTTTGGGTAACACATGTTTATGTTATACCTACAGATTATGTAATTGTGAATAAATTAGGAATTAGTAGGTGCTATTTTGGAAATATTCTCTTTGCATCGAATTAAGTTATGGTCGAACTCAATACAAGTTTTAATAATTCATTTATTAAGATAAAATGGACAAAAGGTTAAATATTTTGGGGCAAGGTTTTATAATAAATAAAATATGATTTAACTCTACGTAACGTGGTTGTAATTACATGTTGAATCAACGAAAATATTATAATGCTGAAAATTCATCAGGAAATTTCTGCCCGGTCGAACTTTTATACATATTTTATTTTAGGGTCTTGTGCAGCCTGTTAATCAAGGAATTATATTTTAATCTACCTAGGCTACATTACGGTTCAATCAATCAGCGCGTAGCTATGAAAAATGTTCCATTTGAAAATAAATACCTAACGTTGCTAAACGTAGGAATTATCTCAATACTTCAATATCGATATTCCTTTGAACTATCAAAAGTTAATTCTAAAAACAATTGCGTACATAGATCACAGCGTAAATTAATAACAATTTCGTAAATAGATAATGGAATGACATTATAGTGATTATCAATTAAGCGAATTGCATACATTGTGTTTCGATACAATTGTCGAATAATGAGCACCTTACGGAGGTCACATGGCTCCAATGAGCTGTCTGCATTCGACACGCACATCTTGAAGTTTCCTAATCCAATTTGCTATACGAATTTTTAAATAACTTACACCAATATTGCACATGGATGTCATTCGTTTTATTGTGTTTGCGTCAAGGACTGAACAAAATAGAAAAGTATGTAAGGATGTTTACAAAAGCTGCAGAGGTCAGAGACATTCAATTTCAAATAAATTCAAACCTTTTTTATTTTGATTTCTACTTGGAACGTTCTTCGTCATAATGCATAGCTGCGAAATACTAAGCTTAATCTCTTGGAGGTGTTTAATAATGTCCCTACGTTAGCTGTTTATTCTTATTCATGTAAAATATGACGATACTCTATTTCTAACCACCTACGATCATACGAACTAGAAAAAATAATATACGGCTTTGTGTCTGCTAGAGTATTATTTTTGGTATTCAATTGAATAGTTATTATAGAACAATAATATTTTTTTTTAGTAATATTCATAAGTATCTGTTTGTTCAAAGAAACGAAAGCCATCACTTCAGAAATAACTGTATTCGATAAATTATTACTTATTCCTCGATACCTAACTTTACAAAACAAACCTTTGATGTGCCTTTGTTTATCTGACGAAGGTTTTCTTACAAAATGTACAATCCTATAATCAAAACCACAGTTGTGTCATAACTATAAAGCCCTTCAAATTTTCAGTGAACAATATTATTAGATGATGTTTCAGAAAGACTGTGTAGTTCGTTGTTCTTTATATAAAAATATATTCTGCTAAAAGTTCCAAAAAGTTTTCATAAAATATAAAATGAAATGGTTTAAAATATAGATAGATTTAATAATGTGTTTAGACAATGAAATACCTACAGCATCCTACGCACAGGATAATTATTTACTGTGTATACAACAATCGCGTCTAAATTAATATTCCAGACGCTCTACCATGCTCTACAATATAACTTATTATTATAAAAAATCATGGTAAATTCTTATTTTCATTTAAAATAAATATAACATTTTTATTACACTGTAAACCACTAAGGTCAGTATTTTCAAACCGCAGATTGGTACCTAATATTCAAAATCATGATGACATTATCTTAATAAATACAAAATTAAAAACAAAGACTGAATTTCACAACCTAGTTCCATAAATATAATAACAATTCAACTTCGCTTCAACTTAAAAGATATTTCTCTGCTAAATCTTGTATGCTATTAATTGTTTTAAGTGTTTTTCTTCAATAATATATTTTAGCTTATGGACAAAACCTCTAAGGTTCGTAAGTTCTTCAATTCATACTTTTACAGCAAGTGCGCTATAACTGCCATCGCTGATACAATTCAGTTCTCGCAAATAAACTAAATTATACATCACTCAGTTAGGTCATAACAAGGCTTCCTCAAAGATAGAACGTGTGATTGGTGCACAGAACATATCCGGTAACGAATTTGGAAACGAAAGTTCTAATTTGTGAGATTTAGTTAGGTATACGGGATCACGTAAGCCCTATCGTTCGATCGCGGATCCTAAGCTTTATGTAGGTGTGATGCAAGCAAGAAAGTGCCTTACGAAATACTTGTGAAAATGGGGCGGATTCCAAATATTGTGAAAACGTTATTCATAAATAGTTTTGAGGTATTTTCTCAGGTGAACAATTCGGGCCAATTAGTTGAATTGAATTTGTGTTTGGTCATTCTTGTCGGTACATTTGAATAGCTTTTATTATTTTATAATTACTTACATATACATATATTTTATATTAAATAAGGAAAAGAGAATAATTAATTTATACATGGAAATGACGTATTATTTTTGTGTAACAAAGACTACTTCATACGAAATTAATCTCACAATAATATGAGTCCATTTTACTTATATATTTATATACCTAATATACCTATCTAGTATAATATGATCTGTCTCGATATTATGCCATACAAATTGCCTTTACATTTTTATATTGTCTCTATTGGAAATCCAACATCACCGGACATAAACGCAAAGAAAATTAACCAATTTAATTCTGATTCTGAATGTCTGTCTGACTTAAGTAGCGATTACAAACTAATAAAAAAAAACCTAATGAAAATTTCGTTTGTTGCCATAGTCACACGAGTAGGTATGTTACTTCTTATGAATGAGTGTGAACTTTTTAACGCTAAAGAAAAATTACAAACAAAAATACATAAATATTCAGAAAAAGCGCTTTTTCCAAGCTTACTACGTAAACCTATCTACTATATACGTTTTTCTCCATATAAACTTGCTTTTTGTCAATTTATATTATCAAAATTATAAAGACATCCTCTGGAGGATTCTAATAAGATTATAATTATTTAGCTTCGAATTCTAGGAACCAAGTCATTAGGAACATCTCTCGCCTACTGCAATCTAAATGATCATGTTGAGATGAAACTGAATTAATGATACCTATATTCTTATCTTCAAATACTCAGAAGTTTAGCCAATCCTGAAATATATTATAAGCGTTGTTTTATAATTTATTCAATCAGTGAATTGGGTAATAATTTGTAAGCTTCCTATATGTCTACTGTTAATCTAATCTAATAATTCCATCTTAAAATATCATGTACTTACATAAAAGTGTATGCTAAATTAATAAAAATTAAGTCCAAAATAATCCCACGAAATAGAATACTACAATAATACTCTGTAAATTAAGCTCCTTATCAAGCCACTTAATTAATTAAATAAAAAATAACATTTAAAACTTAATTTAATTAATTATATTATAACCGTCACACGGTTAGGTCAGAAGCCAAAATTGTGAATAAGGAAACGATATTACATTCGTCAGAGCATCGAAATATTTCCAACAAAAATCTAGGACAAAATGCCATGACACACGAAGCTTCCCATACAGACAATGCGAGCAAACCCGGCGGATAAGCATCGTATGCTTATCTCGGCACAAATCTATTACACGCGTGCTTAGGTGTGTAAATAAGTAAAAGAGAGAAATGTTCTTGTTTCGTTCATATAGAATACGTTATAATTATTTTGCGAATACTCCTGTGGGAAATTTGTAGTGATGTACCTGAATGTTGTTGTTGATCGATATGTAAGTATTACTTTTTTAAATGTAATAGTTAAAATGTGAAGACGAGAGGGAATTATAGACAATGCAAATAAATATGACGTTCATGATAAAAACACGTGAGGCCCGTGGTCCAGCAGTGGGAATGTATATGGGCTGATGATGATGATGATAAAAATAGTTAAAAATAAGATAACTAATTCTTACAATTACTATGGTGTAGGTAATCCAATCTATTTAGAAAATCACATTGCATAATAATTCATGTCTTACGGTTTTGACGATTACTATTAGGTACTGAACGCTGTTAATAGTTATTACAAAATAGTTGGTGACATTCTTATAATTAAAATATGTTTATAATATGTCAACATCATAATACTTAAGAGTTTGTACTTAAATTAATATTTTGCAAGCCGGTGTAATGAGAAGATTTTTATTGGTGTCTTGGGTGAAATGGTCACTGAGGTTGAAGGACAATGGTGTTATTGTACACAGTTCGCATAAGGGCTATGACGTAAGCTTTGAAATATCGCAATTATTTTTATGTTGTTTAATTTAAATAATTACAAACACTTTTAAAGTCTTTCATAATTAAATGACAACATTATGTGTTTATTGCTATTATGTATTGTATGATATTTCTTTATTAAAAACTTAAAAATTTACTTTTTCTGCGTTCTCTCTTGCACGTTAGTGATCGATAGCTGTTACCTATATTAATTTTCATTTAATCTATTTCAGGTGAAGGTGAAATAATTGAGTTTTGTTCATTTTATTTATCGTTGTGTTAAAATTCATTACAATCGGTTCAATCGCTTTGTCACACACATATACATTTGACATATGCCTATATGACTCTAGGTATGCAAAATGCAAGATAGTTGAAGTGATGATAGATGTATGATGTAATCAGTGTATGTCGGGTAGGTATATAATATTATTTGGTAAATATATTGGGCTAATAAAAGTATATATTGCAATTAAACAATAATATCGATAAATGAGCCCATCACTAGTCGCCGAATTCTCAACTGACACGGATCGCGTACCTACGAGTAATCATTGTCATTATGACATTATGATGCAACCGCCATCTTGCGGGAAGCCCGCCATTTTTTACTTCAATTACGATATTAGGGTAAATGCTCATTGTTGTACCAATTTTATAATGCTTATCTATTTTTTTAATTGCTACTGTTTTTACGGTTATTTGATGATTATTCACCACGTGCTGTGGTTTCGCACATTTAAATATATCTATGTATCTCAATCTTAGCTTATATGTTTTAGCATCTTAGTTTTAGACTCAGAACTCTACAAGATCTCAAACTGCATATATTCAAGTTGGTTTTTATTTTGCAGTTTTGAACTGTTTAATAGACGCTAAAAATAAATTGTAGACTACAATTGCAAAACAGTTAAAATGCCCCGAGTTTACTCCAGCGATTACATTGGTGATATTTTCTCTCGCAACATTGTGAATAGCCCCTTGCCTCAACAATGCTCGTAATTGGAAAATTCGTTATACAATCTCGGATTATGCTGATCTATAATGAGATGAATGCATCGACAATTTACCGCGCTACGTGCTGAATTGAGACTGGTTCAAGACATCTTAATGGCTTTTTGTTTTTATAGTTTTTTAAGTTACTGTTACGTTGTTTTAATGGTTAAGTTGGTACCTAGTAGATAACATCTATTAGGTTATTTATGTTATAATTTTAAGTTTGCATTTTTAGTTGCTATGTTTTTTGGGTCGTCCGTTTTTACTTTTTTGTTTATTTTACAAGATCGTGATTAGTTAGTTATGACAATTTATATCACAAAATTATTTTACATTTAAGGTTAACCGGCTAAAATAGATAACCGTATGTCCGTATCCAATAGTGAATACCCTGTTCCTATACTATTAACTTTAAAATATAGGATGGTAATTATAATTATTAATATAGATTAACTCATGCCACTACCTACTCTCATACTCTTTCAGACATATTTTTCATCACATTTAATACAAAATTGTAAACAAAACAAACGTTATGATTATGAAAATAAAAATTACTTTGATGAGGGAAGACGTTACAAAGTCGATGCAATATTTCATATATTTGTCACATCACGAGACTATAGGCTTACATAAGGCACAATAGATGTCTAGGAGAAAGTTTTCAATAGCAAAAAATTAACAAATCATTAGCGATATGAAATAATCGGTATTACAAATCACACGTCACGACTCTCGATGGAACGGCATTTACAGTAATTAATTTTATTGTGACAGACCCATGATAGTTCTCTAAAGAAAAGATACAATAATATATCGGCCAGTCATAGGTCACGGAATAATTAACTAAGGTGTTTTATTACAGGCGAGTATGGCTAAACACGCGTTAAAGTGTAGGGTACCACTGTTCTCATGCGTGTGAAATAAATGAATTTGTAATTTAGATATTGTAATTTATTGCTTTTAATAATTTTACGCGTCTAATAGACTAGTAAGTCTATACTCTATGTAAAAATTTTTTTTTTAGATCACGCTCGCTATAAAGCGCTGGGATAAAAATGGATATTTCCGTTTATTGGTATCCCATCGGACTTTGAAAGCAGACTACTGTATTATATACATAATTTGGTTTACTACCTACACAGTTGTTACAAATTGGGCCAGAACAATAATAAATATTAATTAAACAATGCCTTAATGATTTATGCATGTCTTAAATTCTTTAATTTATTCTACACGGTTACTACTTATTAGAATCCCTACTAATATTATAAATACGAAAGTAACTCTGTCTTTCTGTCTACACTTTACCGCTTAAACCTCTCAACCGATTTTGATGAAATTTGGCACAGACAATCTTTAGACCCTGAGAAAGAACATAGGATAACTTTTATTGCGAAATATGTACCACGGGCGAAGCCGGGGCGGACCGCTAGTTTGTCATAACTCGAACTCGAAAAGTTCGAATGCGACAATTTTAACAAGGTCTATAACAGACTACAGTATATTGTTATATAAGTATTATGGATAGGAACAATAAAAAAACAAATTTTCATCAATCATTTATTAAAAAACAACACCAATTCACAAAATAACAATAGTTCTATATCATAATAATATTTATAAACGTTTACTGTCTTACCACAAAAAAACTTTAGACAGGGTTTAACCACAGTATTACAATATCTATACAGTACGGAAACGAATGTACTTGTGCAGAGAAACGAAGGGGAACTGGCGGGGGTCGGGCGACGCGGGCCGCGTACCGCAAACACGCTTAGTTTGCCTTACCTAGCGCGAAAGGACGACGCAGTCGTATTTTTTGTGTAATAATTTTATTATACATAGGTACTTACATATTCTATTATGGCGCGCACAAACTGTTCCGTGTACGGATGAAAATCTACATTGAAATCCCAGAAGGAAACAATATTTCAGAAAGATTGTATTAATTGTATCTGTTGAATTAAAATCAAAGCTATGTATATGTTGTCCTCATTATTTTCTTATCAGATTGTACATCCCAATGCGAATGCATTACTTAGTTAATTGTTACAATTAAGAACATCCAAAAATAAAGTGTCCACGTAATATAATATTTAGCAGTGCAATATCTGTAATTATATATTTATGAACAAATAATTACATCAGATTTAATAATCGCAATTATTTTGAATGTACATATGAATAAATGATTTCATCATAATATTAATAATCACAATTGTTTTATTTCCCATTTGTTGCAACCCTAGCGTATTTTCGTGTGGCAGCGTAAGTACCTACGCTGGCGGCGGCATCGCGCGACATCAAAGGCGATTCCTTACTGTAGGAAATAATATTGTAATACTGTGGTTTAACTTTAAGCGCGGGTTCTCATTAATTTGGTTTTGTCGTTTTTCCAATAAACAACTATTAAAGTAACAGATCTCCGGTTTAAATTTAGACTGTGTTTAAATTGTTTTGTGGTAAGACCAATACTGTATAACATAATATAATATCTATGAACAATAATTTCATAAGTTGGCAATTACCTTACTTATTATTGGCTACATGTATACAACGTGTATATAAAATATTCAGTTCAAAAGTAACACTGACATACTAAAAACGTATAACATAAATTAACCTAATCCTCAATTCCCAAAACTATAAGAGATTTTGACAATATATTTGGCATTAAACTAAATAAAAATATGACGTAGCCAGAGGTATATATTAAGTTAAATATTTTTTTTTAAGCATTAACTTACAATAAATAACTAGACGCACAATCACATTCAAAATGTGTCCGAAGCAAAACTATGCCTACGCGTGTATTAAGCAGAGTTTTTTTAATGAACTATACTATAGACTTTGAGCGTTATTGCCACCAAATAGGGTGTTCATTTCAATGTATGTGTTATACAACGCCACTAGGACATTTTTACGAGCTTCTAATAGGCGATTGTAAGACTAGTTGTCTAGAAACGTCAATGATTTTTAACAAAATAATTCCAACCGTTTCTAAATAATTTAATCTTTTATTTGTAGTCAGATCTTCTATATAAATAAAGTTTATATAATAACGACAATAAATACACATCAACTTCAACTCACAAAAAACGACAATAATTCAAACTTTATTTTGTGCCTATATCATTTCAACATCGCTATTCATTTAGTTGTAGTAGCAATGTATTTATTTAGTGTTTTCTATAATTCTTACTTCTAATTGAGGCTTCACCTTATAAATATTCGTGGATGCTTATATCATTTAATTTTAGGCGACCTATCTGCTCGCTTGTTTTCCTACATATCAATATCTTTGTGACTCCCAATGCTAATTCAAAATTTAATATAATTTTAAATCGTTTGGCTATCTATACCCCACTAAAACATTCGTTTTCCCTAGAAATAAACACAACAAAAAATCACTTAAATAAAATAAAAAGAATGCGGCTGTTGTTCCAACTGTGCCATCTTCGATAACAACCTATACAATCTCCTATGTTCCTTACTAGCTGCTGTTTCCCCGCCAGGTGAGTGTGGGGCCTGCGGGGCCCCCGGGACGTGTGGGGCCCCCGGGGCTCCTGGGGCCTGGGTGGGGCCCGAAGTGGGGACCGGTACCACGTCCGGTTGGAGCTCACGGCAAGCGTCTAGACGCTGGGCTACGTGGCGAGGCATCTGGGGTAATTAAAATAACTTTATAGTATATGAGTAATGAATAAATAATTTTTCAATTTGGTTAAAAATTCTTTTATTTCTAAAAGTGTTATGCTCGCCTAAAAACAAACACAAGAAACATTACATATTAAAGTGACATTTATATTTATCAAGTACAAAAATGTACCTAAAATAGGTCCCTGTGGAACACCAATCTTAATCGAGGCGCCGTAATAACTACCTCCATTAAATAACAATGGATTGTATTCCATTTTGTAGGTAAAAAGCTATGTATTTCTCAAGAAATTTTTAATTCTATAATAATTGAGATTTCACGATGCATTGAAATGTTCTACAATGTCAAATGCTTTGGGGAGGTCAAATTTTTATGGTTATACATTGATGATATTTAATGTACAGGAAAACTGGTAGACGGTGGTCTTTTATATGTGATCAGTTAAAAAACTTCCATCCTCGCAAACAAAAACATTTCTTATGCTACTGCACTTAATAAAATACATATCTTACATTAAAAAGTGGCGACTGTAGTAATGGTGTCCAAAGTGGCAGCAGTTTGTTGAGTAGAGTCGAGTTACATTCGAGTAACGACTCCAGAAGACTTAGGAAGTGCAGGTTTACCGTTTCAGCCAACTGGTGGAAAAGAAAAGGATATTTTACTGTTTAATCTTAGTATACTGATATTATAAATCTGAAGAGTTTGTTTGTTTGTTTGAACGCGCTAATCTCAATAACTACTGGTCTTATTTGAAACATTCTTTCGATGTTAGATGGCCCGGTTATTGAGGAGGGCTATATATCATTACGCTAAGACAAACAGTAGACTAGTCTTTTATATAGTAAACGTGGTTAACGAATGAGGAAAGAGGTTAGAAGAACTGGGAATGAAAAAGCTTTTGGTCTGACAGGATCTTATTGTGATCAGACGCTGTCAGATCAAAATTTCATCGTTTAATAAGGTGCAATGGATTTTTTTGCTAAGAAGGATAGAAAACATGAGGAGATAACATTAAAGAACTAAGTTTTTACATTTGAGGTTGCTTAATTTTGACCATTTTTGTTTATTTTTACACGCTTTATATTAGCTTCACCTGTATGTTTGTTTGTAACCGACTTCTTTGGGCGCGATTTTGACCCACTTTAAACGGCCAGATTTCGTTCAAACTTTGTAGATTTATTGAGGACCGATGACAATACACTAATTTGATAAAATTTTCTATTTTTTTAGTTCGGTTTTCTATAAAAAGCGTGTTTTTTAGTTTTTTTAAACTATTATTATTATTACACACAAAATGTACTGTATGCACAGCAGCACTCACCAACTTGGAGGCGTGCGTGAGTTGCAGCAGCGTGGGCACCAGCTTGCACCAGAAGTGAAGCAGCAGAGCAGCCGCCGTGTTGTGCGCCTCACTGCTTGGAGCAGATGTGCTCGCCACCTGCACACGCACACCTCAGTCTTTATTCAATTAATATTTCAGGACCATTTTCACACACGGCACGATCTGATCCCATACTAAGCTTTCGCTTGTGTTATGGAAACCAGATGGCTGATAAACATACATATATAATTTTAAATAAAAGAGCAAACATCTATGTTCATCACACAAATATTTGCCCCGGGTGGGAATCGAACCCAGGACCTCTGGCTTTGAAGGCAGGGCCACTACCAACCAAGCCAACCAGTCAGTCAGAAGTATTGGTAGTTTTTTTTTTATTGTAGATAGGGAAGCGCTGGACCACAATCTCGCCTGATGGAAAGCTAAGACGTGTAAAACTAAATAGTATATTGACATGATTTTAAAAGAGCAGTTATGTAGTTTCTTGCCCGTTCTTCTCCATAGACACTGCTTTCCGAATCGGTGGTAAATGTTAAAAATATGTAATGACGATTTAGAAGTGCTTCTAGAAGAAGTCTAATTGAATGAATAAATGTGTGAGTTTGAGTTTGAGACCAGTGATGTGTTGTCATCAGGTGGTAGTTTAACTTTTATTTTGGTGTGTAGTTGTGCACGTACGCGCATGCGTGTGTATGTGTTCATGTGTGTTTCTGTGAGCATCTGTGTGTGTATTTGTGTGTGTGTATGTATGTTAGCGCGTTTAATTTAACGATAAAATTATATTTTAAAAGTAAATCAATTGATTAACTTCATTAATTATTTAAATAATAATCAATTGAATAAAAGTATTAACAATCATTTAATTATCAAGTTATTATAATATTTCATGTCGTATTCAAAATAACGATCAAAACAACACAAATAACACCTGCGCTGACTCACACAGTCACGCCACTCGAATAGTTGTTTTGATCGTCCTATAAATAACGGTCGTCTGCAGTTGCGAGTCATTCTTGTCTTGACTTTGGTCGAGTAAAGATGTCTAAGAAATATTATATCAGTATTTAATTACGTAATACAACCACGCTCTAACATGTATGTGTGTGTGTATGTATTTGTGTGTGTGTGTGTGTGTCACCTTCTCGAGGTAGAGCGTCCACAGCTGGCACAGCAGGAAGGCCTGCCACAGCGCACTCATGCGCCCGCCGCCCGACTTGCACTGCTCCACGTATGTGCACATTATTATCTGAAATGGAACTATTTTAAGCTATTGCCACAGAATACATAATAGTAGCTAAACGCTACAGAACGGACACTCTCCGCCTCCCGCCAAAATTAAACACTTACCTGACCCCGCACGATCAGTCTAAAAATGGTCCAAATTTTTCTGCAAGGACGATACGCAACGAAGATTGACAACATTAATCAAATTGACTTAAAGTAATTTTATTATTTTGGATTTGTGATTATCGTTTTTCGTAGAAAATGGTTAGATATTGTGCTATTTACGGATGTATTTCATCAGAAAAACGCGAAATTTTTTTTACGCTAGTCACAAATGTGCCAACCATAAAGCGTTAACACACACATTTGCAGTCTCTACAGTGTGACTGTCAAAACGATAATTTTGTATGGAGTGGGTGGGTGTGCTATTGCATAGCTTCTATCGCGGGCCTTGAGCGCGGGGACCGAATCCAGAAATTGCGTAACGAAAAACCTCACGCTCCCCACTCCGACGGAGGTGTGGCTTGAAGGCATAGCATGCAATAGCTTTACCGCGGCAGTCCCCGAGTGCCACACGTATTTTTAGTTTTTTAGTGTCCTGCATATAGATTATAGTCTTAGGGATTTTAAATTCAACCTAGAAAGGTGTTATTCCTTACAAAATGATTTTATATGTCTACCTTCAACAATAAAATAATAATCGACTAAAAATAATAATTAACACGACTAAACACAACCTAAACGACCGTTACGTCCGAGAGCCAAATGCAAAGTGTCAAATACGCTGTTCAACTTATTTTTATAACCACCCCCTCGGTTTGGGCTGCCAGTTGGGGATTTGTTTCTAACAATAGATTATTTTTTCAATAATTAAACAAATTACAGTAGTAACAGATGACTGTTAAAAATACAGTAGTAACAGATTACTGTAATGATACAATAGCACAAATGTTGTCATTAGTATGAATACCAATGCATCAGTGGCATGAATGATATTAGAAACAAAATTGACATCATCATCTCCAATCACAACAATACCACCAACGACATAAGTAATACTAATGTCATCAGCAGCATAAAATACATCAGTAGTAATAATAGTATCAGAAGCATCCATAGCACGCTTTAAAAAAAAGATCTACTGCAAGTGAAAATCATATTTTGTATAGTCGAGCCAATTTAATAGGCAACATTTGACGTCTATCAATTTTATCCTCAAAGAGAGGTAACCTGCTTAAAAACATCGATTAAAGTGAATTAATCGAACTTGAAGCACATGTCAATTTTGAAATTCATCAGGCGAATCCCTGTCCCAGTAATACAGTGCCACAAACTTAACTGACCCGGTGGCAAAAACTGGAACTACGTGCCGCCATTTTGAAATATCACATTTTCACAGACTTTTCATACGGAATATTTTGTTTAAATAAAAAGAAACCGACATCAGTGACACCGTCACCGGGTCAGATAAGTTTGTGGCACTATACATACTTTCTTTCGTAAATTTAAGGAGCAAAATAAGACAAGTATGTTGTGAGATGATGTGAGTGAAATATGAGATGTTTTATAATGGAAACATAATTAAAAAACACAACGCATTTATTAATTTATGATGATTTTTTTATTCACAAGTAATCAATACATTCGATTCTAGATGTCAGATTTCCATTTTTAGGGTAACGTCTCTGGTATTTAAAAAGAAAAAAGTTTTATTGACACAAAATTGTAGCGACGTCAGTTCTTTAAATCAGAAATTGTTTATTAAGTTTAGAATGATTTATCAGTAAAATCAAATCTTAAAATTACTTGTATCGGTCATTATTATTATAAATATGTAATTCGTCGTAATTGAAAAAAGTTAAGCAAATGTGCAGTTCTAACAAAACGAAATATCATGTTATTCTATGTCATCGTTACTAGGTTACGTTGTTGAATTTTGTTGAACTGTCAAATGTTGCCTATTAAAATGGCTCTACTATAGTTATTGTATTTGTGATTTAACGTATTTTCTAAATGAATCAATGGCATTATTAGCATCAGAGACAATGGCACCCACCTGCACATGATCAGTAAGGTTGCAAGTGGCGTCCAGTGGCAGGG
>CAJQZM010036279.1:2789-17910 GCA_907164665.1 Colias nastes
CACAGCGCAGTACAGCGCAGCATAGCTCGATGTTGATTTGTCACCCTATAGCTATTACGCCGCGACTTTGAACTATATATTTATTGTGGCTTCCATAATTACTTAAAACATTAGAAAGAATTTAAAAACAACGAGGCTATTCCTAGGCCATTATATTGTCATCTAAAACTTATCATTATTAAAAAATATTGTTAACTAATTGCACAATATCAATTTTAAATCCTTTCTAAATGTTAAACAATATTGCTTTATTTCCTTATTCTATTATTAAAAGCGTAAATGAGTCTACAAGTTTCCTTTTTGAACTACATTATTTGTTTGGAGGTAAAATGAAGTGAGAAAGATATGTTGTTCATATTTCGGCACCTTTCGGTTAATGTTTGTCAAAATCGGTAATGTTTGTGGCTTTGATGCGTTTTTGTAATATTTATTGTTTAATCTTAGCAATAATATTTCTTGTAATTATCACTTAAATTAATGTATCTTAGATACTGGGACAGCCAACATTTCTAACAAACTGTCTATTCTATGGCGTTATAATAGTTTTTTTCCATTTTTGTCGTTTATTTTTCGCTGTAAAAATGACAAACATATACCGACAAGTATAACTTTATCATCTTTACTCATTATTGTTTTAATATTAGTTATTTTGGTGAATCGTGCTTGGATGAGTCGATTTGGTGAGGGAGGGAAGTCAGGCGAGCACCAACTACCGTCAGAGTTGGCGTAAGGGACTGCGGCAGTCCACACGCGACATCCACGCAAGGTCTCGTGTTGTCACCTGAAAGAAACAATATTATTTCAGTAAAAATCTTCTTATCGCATTAATTGTTATTTATGATATAATTTCTAATCGTAATTAATCATATTGTGTAGCGCTGCACTTAAGAGCTTTGGAGAGTTCGAGAAATTATTATTTTTTGATATCTAATTATAGTAAATAAAGAATATTTTAAGTTTATTGGTCCGGAAATAATAACATTTGAGTTTCCTTGCTTCGAAATTATCTTACCTGGTGCATGGAGTACACAGCGAGCACAACCAAGACGTGCATAATGTTGTGAGAGTTCAAGCAGCGGTCCACTGAGCCGGGGAACCACTTCTCCGGGATGTGGAGGGCTCCGATCACTCCGCCTCCGAGGGACACTGCGTCCTGGAAACAAATTGTTCATATAAATAGATTTTTTTTATTTATTTTTTTTTATTTATGACACTTTATTGTACAATACCAGTAATAAAAAACATATATAATTTAACTTGAGATTTTGTGTCTCTATCTCTTTAGATGGTTGAGTAAGTATCCGTTTCTACTGTAGGGATGGTAACCCAATACATATTTCTTGATGGTAACAAAAACTGTGAGGAGAAGCCCTGCTTTCTTGTCCTTTTTTCTCATTCAGTCTAATGCTAACTATTATGTGGTGCATTGGACGACTGGATAATTATTAAGATAAATAATTAGGATCTGCTTTTAGGTTCAATTTCTAAAATATTACGTGTGTAAATAAAGATTCCCCTAGAAATATTATACTTAGTATTTTTATGAGTTTATCTATGTTTGCTCTTGAAGCACTTTTTACGCTCCCAGAGAAACCATATTGTTTGTCATTTTTATGAAAAGGTGAATATCCATTAATATCCCAAATATTTCCTGTCTTTATCGGAATTGCTGAAATTAGGTATTTGACGTTAGCAAAATAGTTATAATGTATGCTGATGTCGTCATCTGAATTCCTTTGCCTTCCTGTGACCCAAAACGCGATTTAATTACGCGAATTATGTCCATTTACCTACGGTGCACAATTAGTTTCCCTAAAGGATTTGGTGGGATTTTGTGTATACATTTTATTGTTCAAATAATTTTTATATGCTTCCTCAAACAATTTAAGGACAAGTTAACTTATAAAGAATTGTGGCCAGAGAGTTATTTTACACAAGGCAAAAAAAAGTAAATAACAATTTTTAATCAATAAAAGTAACCACAAGTTTCTATTTTTATATTCTACCTTACAGAAATTCTGCAAAAGTTTTAAAAATCATCAGGGTATGTCTAGGATCTAACATCTAGGTAAAATGGAAACTGCGACGACTTCCAATATGGAAAAATTTAGAATAGCCATTTATTATTATTCAGCCATGGCTGTCCCACTGCTGGGCAAAGGCCTCTCTTCCCTTCGTCCATGTCTTCCTATTGTGAGCAATTTTAGCCCATTCCTTGCAATGAGAGTCCAGTTCGTCGCGCCATCTGATTTTGGGCCTTCCACGCAGCCTTTTTCCATTGTCGGGGATCCACATAGTGGTGATTTTTGCCCACAACTCTTCGGACATCCGGCAAACATGTCCAGCCCAGTTCCATTTGAGCTCGGCAGCTTTATGGGCTACGTAAACCGTGGCAATTACAGCAAATGCACATAATAAATAAAATTGATTCCAGTACATTAATTACCTCTGGTGCAAGTTCCTATATTGCACGATACACCTGACACATGCGGATATGACGTCATTGTATTTTCCCTCTGTGGTTTGTATAGCACGATCTATAGATTGCAGAGAACGTGATGGCATCTTCGTACACAAGAAGTTTTTGTTCGAAACCCTAATTCATTGAAATAATAATTACCTTCCTTACAACTAAATCTACCTTTCCCAGTAATCTAGAAAAAATAATTTTTATATCACTGGGTGTCTTCCTTATATTATATCCGAGTTAATATTCGTAGAAAAACATATCTAATAATATAATTTTCAACATTGTTTTAAAAGAATCAAATAAAGAAAACATTAAATAAAATAATAGAGCCAGTTACTGGCTGTTAAATTTACACATTTGTATGCGTTTATTTTCATAAGTGGTTTTGGTATGCCTAATACTGCCAAACATGAAGTTGACAAGGGTCTCGTATTCCTTACTCAGCGGGGCATTAAATTTGATCAGTGAATACTAAACATTAGCCGAGTTGAGACCCACCTGTTTCATTTTATGACGTCTCCTTAATATTTCATGACTTGCTTAATAATGGATGCTTCCCGCTACAGTGTTCGGGGATATTTTGGATTTTTAAAGGTCAAAAGATCCCTTGGGCGACTTTCCTTTGTAGTATTATATGGATTTACTTCAACTTATATTTTGAATTCTGGTTCATGATTATTTGCTTCAAATTTTTAAAATTTTCCTTTTGCCAGAGGACTGATGTAAGAATTTTTTATTCAATAGGCAATTTAAAAATTCTCTAGTTAATAAAACGTTTTTCAAGTATACTTTTCTATGTTATTTATTGAATCAACAAATATCAATCCTAACATAATATATTTAAAGGTATTTTCATAAAATAGTTCGTATTCAGAGAACGGAACGATTCTAACAACACTTAAGAGTTGGAGTATCGAGGAGAGCAGCAACTTCACTCCAATTAAAACTGTTACGTAAAGTTCTGGTTAGAAAACTTTGTACTTCATAGTGTATGATGCAGAGGATCTTTGGTTTTTATCAAAGTATATAAAGACAAATTTAGCTGTGAAAATAATATATAGGCAATGATTTAATCTTTTGATAAAAGTATATAAAGACAAATTTAGCTGTGAAAATAATATATAGGCAATGATTTAATCTTTTGATTTCATATTATGTCTTCAGAATATTTAATTGGTAAAAATATTGACTAAATAGAATAGGTATGAAGATTTGTGAGAATAATTATAAGCACAGGAAATTTCGAAATAAGTAATGGTACCTACCATCGCGTAGATATCATCAACCAAATTTCGTTTCGCTCTTATATTATATAACCTTAATTAATTCGGATATTAATAATCCATTTAAAAATATACAGAGCTATTCATTAGATTTAAGTTTAATTAAGATATTAGTTAGTTTATTACCGTTTCAGACTGAACTGTAAAACTTTTTCAATTTATTTTCCGTTCGTCGATTTCAATGAATTAAAAAGTACATTCAATTTCCAATTTTACTTATAAAATTTAGCTCGTGACCTAATTCATTAAAACGACATCAATGAGGTTAAAATTTTGCATATAAAAGAAGAATAATCGTTATTAAAAATGAGTTTATAATTTTTCATGCGAAAGAAAAAAATTCAGGTCTTTTTTAACTTTTATACCGGAATAATTTGAGTTCGAACTTGTTAGAGGAAAGTATTAATTACCTATAATTACCAATTAAGAGCAGTTTGGTTCAGTAAGTAAGTCCAAGTTTGATGTATTTTATGTATTTTAAATTATGTCTGAAGAATATTTTACTATATTACCTTTTTGCCAAGAGAGAAGAAACCTTTTCGTAGAGACTCTAGTTCTGGAAAGTACATTTGGGCGGTTGCTTCGTTTTTATATTTTACTAGGTGACCGAGCCCTTTCGTTTGTGTTAATATGAATTTTCGGTAATAATGTCAGGCAATATAATAGACACCACATGCCATAATTCATTTTAAACAAACAGTAGTTAGCACACCTCGTTACCGCACCTTCATTGGAGATATTAAAGTGGTACTATATTTACCGTACTATGACACATTTTGTCATCAGGGGTTATACCATCGACAAAGAGATCATCTTCTTTATCCTTTTCCCTATTCTATTTATATGTATGTTAAAAGTCGATTTTCCGAAGTTATTTAAGTGTATGAATTAGTCAGATTTAAATAGACATGTTCCCTTGCATTTGCTAGAACTCGTCACAGTCTATTCATTTTTAAGTACCAAAACGCAAATTTACCGATTGAGCAATAGTCTATTTGCCTCAATGATGATATCGGGGTTTTAAGTCTATGAGTAACACACATTCAATCGTTTAGATGAGTAAAAGCTAATATTGAACAGTGACAAACAAACTTTAGATAAGTAAGAACTATAACAACACACTAAACGTTCTCATGAATCTAGTTTTCGATCAATACACAAAAAAGACGACATGTAGTGTTTAGATCATTATCAAATATGAAGTGCATGGTGAACTCGGGTTATGTAAGGGTCTTCAAAGGGTAAGGTCGAAATGGTTTGGCCCTCCGCCAGCCGGGGGTCCCGTGACTGTTCCTCCTTATTGGTTCACTGAACTAAGCCACAGGCCACTACGTAACTGTTGACCTCATTCTGTCCACACATCAATACTTATGTAACAATGCGGTTTACAGCCTTTGTAATGTGTAAAAATATGTTTTTTTTATTTTTGTTACAAGTCAGTTCCCTGTGCATTTTTTCTATGTATTTACTAACACAAAACGTATGATTTTAATTACTTATAAGAAATAAAGAAACATCTCATCGATGATGAACAGTCAATTTAATTTCCAATAACTTTTTCGTTTAAATGTTAAGTTAAACTGAATTAAAGCTTAACCTTAAATAACTTTTGGATATTGAAAGCGTGGGTAGAGCTATTAGCGTTTAATTTTATCAAAAAGGAATAAAACTCGAAAGTTGAATTGAACGAGAAAGTCATTATCAATACAATATAGTACTAATTACTTTTCTTAAAATTATAGGGAGCAATGATTCATCTAAAGTAAATTAGGACGTTTTTGTTTCTACTGGCACCAAAATTATTAAATTATCTGAATTATATTGGATATTTAACTTACTTTAGAAAGATGAAAGAACAGTTTATTTTCATTTCATACATTTATTAATATTAATAATATAATAATAAATTATTTATGACAGTAGGTAAAATGATAAAATTGCTTTCAGTGTAAATTATTTATTTAAAATATAAATAAACAAATGGATGAATTGGAAAATATGTATGACACACAAACATAAACGCGCACACACACACACACACACAACACAACACACACACACACACACCACACACACACACATATGTAGGTTTATTTTTAAATCTTTTAAAATTTTAAATAACAATAAACTTATGTCGTTCTCACTACCTAACCACAAACTATTGAATTATGTGAAACATATTTTTGTAATTGTATTTTGTTCCGAGGGCGGGGACCTGGTGATCTGTGATACCGGTTAAAACCCATTTCAGCTCCTCCAACTCCAACTAATTGTTTGATAATTTTGTATGCATGTAGATTAATTTATGTGATTGGGAATTGTGAGGAGAAATAAATAAATGATTTGATTTGATTTGATTTGATACAGCTATATCTCTTCTTCCATTTAACCTTAAGAGGCCGTATCGATTTTAGAGTGATTTTGACTTGTTTCTGCGAATGTCATGAAGACGAATGCATCATAAAATTTGCACAAGATAAAGCGCGCATCTTCATAGTTCAATTAGATTGATGCTTTTCAGTTAGTTATATTAAATGTTTATGATCAATCTTTATAGATACATTGTTGTACTATGATTTTCATACAGCACACATTTTTTTTTCTCTTCCTTTTTCAAGAGAAAGGCCAAGGTAAATTCTACTACTGACTTCCTAGTGAAATAGCGTACATTTTCTTATGCATTTTTTGGAATGTCCTACTTTTTTATATTGTATAGTCTACATCTGTTACTTTACCTGAAGGAAGACATGCAGGATAGCATGTGGGTCGCCGCCCCCGACCCGGGCTGCTCTTGCGCCGGCGAGCAGCAACCGCATGCAAAACGGGGCGGCAAAACATAGTCGCCGTTCCCATGGTGACCATGCTCGCATTGCCTGCAAGGAACGATATTATTTAATTTATTTTCATAATTTGTGTATCGTTTTTGGTCTAAAAAGTTAAAAGATTACAGACGCGTTTGCTAAACAAAACCATGGATGTGTATTTAGCCTTTTAAAAATTATTTGCAAATTGTTTAAATATTTAAGTCCTGGTGTAGTATCTATGCATTGAAATAATACTATAAATTATGTAGAAAATGAGCCCACATTATTGATTCTGTTTTTTTGCAAGTAGGTAATCAGTCTTCTGTCTTCTACCAGACAGGGTATTTTTATTTATTAGTCTTCGGTTATGGAAATCCAGGACATCTCAGTTTAAACAGTTGACAAACTTTGCATCATTATCGCTTTTGACATTATTAACTATTGACGTATTAAATTAATAGATATAATAATAAAAAAAATATTTGATTCCATTTGCCTGTTGTGATCGTTTCAAATTAATCCTAAATTTGTCGATTTGTCTAATGCTACAAAAAATTTGGAGGATAACAGGATACAGTTAACTATTTAGATTTCCTTATAACAAATTTATATTATAGTTTATGCCATTTATTACCGTAAATACGTGGTAAATACCAGTAAATACCCAATGATTACTTTCTATATACGTCGCAGTTGTAAGTGATAAGCCTGTATTCATTTACGCCGCGCCGCAAGCTAGTTCTATATTAGTAATTAAGCTGTTTCAATATAATTAGTACTGTTTTTTTTTATTTTCCCAAGTGCAATGAAGAGTTAAACTCAATTATCTTGAACTCTGGGCCATTTAGCAGTTTTCCTTTGATAAAATATCTTCAAAGGCTAGGAAGTAATCAACTTATCAGCTGAGCTTAATCGAATCTTTGTTGGTATTTACCTATTGCTGTTTAATGTCAGGTTTTCATTTTACAAGGAAGAAAGGTTAAACGGCACTGCGATATTTAATTTACAAAAAATCAGCTGGTTTCCAAATCTGGGAGTTCTTGATATTTTTTTAGTAGGTACCTACATAAAGGATATGGATTTTTTATTCAATCTCTATTAATAGTTACATGTAACTAAATTATTTTATATTTAAGGAAAAAATCAGATCGGCAATTGTGAGAAAAACATCTGGCTTATTTTTATTGATAAAAATACATGTTTTTTGAGGTGCTTTTAAAATGCCAGAATGAACGTCATTGTTTGATACATACTTGATACATTACGTCATAATATTTTGTCGATACAGATTTTTTGTTATTGTGAATATGAATATTGAATATTTTCAAATGGTTATTGTTTAATTGCTACATCCGGAATGGCTATTAATGACGTTTAAATTTTTTCCAGATTATAATTACATAATAGTTCAACAGTTAAGAGAATTTAAAAAAAAGCCTGAGCGAGCCACGTGTCAGAAGTGAAACTTCTTTGGCATGATTCAAAGATCTCAAAATCGTCGCATTACCATGTGGTAGGTGGTGGTGGTGACGTGATGGTATTACCATGACACAACCTTGAAATTTTACTCTGAACGCGCCTAAAGAAGTTAAAAAAAAAACCGATGAAAATCCCTCTTTCGGCACATTGGTAGGTATTATGTAGGACTAACACAACCGAAAGGAACTGGGTTCGATTACCATTGGATAAAAAGCTGTAGAAGGTCGATTACTCACTCGCAAAGTAAATAGACTGGTGTAACAGATACCTATCATATGCATCTGGCCGTAATTCCAAAAAGGGACACGGGGCTTAACCATATTCCTTTATGTCGGTTTGTCCAAATACCCATTCGAACCCGTTAAATTGAAAACAATATTGATATTGTTTATCCCAAATGTACTTTTTTTATTCCATCTACGTCAGAATTACGTATTGAAGAGTTCCGTGACGAAACATGGACACGATGTGCGATCGCAGAAACCCGTTCCAATTTATTTTCAGATATACTTTGTATGACGTCATTTCGCGCTAAAATTTTCGGTAATTTTGGTGTAAGGAATTCCTTCTTCCTTCTTTACTTCCTTCCTGTTTAATATGATTGTATGAAAGTTTAATTCTACCTTTCCCTTTAAAATACTCGACTCATAATTATTAAGCGTAACATTCAAAAGTTTTCAAAATCTCTCATTACGGAAGTTTTGATATATGCGATAACTTTTGTAAGCATACAGGAATAACAATGTATCATATTTTCTATTATAATTCCACATCGATTAAGTATATCAGTAGGATATTACGAAAAATAAATACCTTGTACAGTCCTAGAAGGCTTCCAAGGCTATACACGGCGAGAGCAGTGTATCGTAAAGGTGCGGGGGCGCAATATACCGTCGCTGTTACCATTGGAATCGCTCCTGTTAACAAAAGATAACATTATTTTTAAGAAAAATACGTATAAATCAGTTAAATCTAAATTATACGGTATACAATGCATGTTACCCAAAAACGCATGTTGATTTGTTTGGAAAACATATATAAAAAAAATGACCTAGGTAAGTATATGTAAAATAAAAGTGACCTATCTTTTCACAGATCTTCGATGATGGTAAAGATAGAATTACCTAAGTTTATATAATTAATGAAGTTTAAAGTTTAGTAAAATAATATGTAAACAGTTAATCTATACTGATATTATAAAGTTGAAGAGTTTGTTTGTTTGTTTGAACGCGCTAATCACAGGAATACTGGTCTGATTTGAAAAAATTTTTCGTTGTTAAATAGCCCATTTATTGAGAAAGGTTATATATCATCACGCTAAGACCTACAGGAGCGGAGCAATGCGGGTAAAACCGCGGGTCACAGCTAGTGTTTTACATGCTCTATTAACGATAAAATTTATTTATAGACGATTATTACTCACTACGCTATCGGAGATCCCCTTAAGAGATTAAGAATATTATACTGTGTATTCGCAGAATTTTATGAAATCAATAATATTGTACTTTGCGTATTATCAGTAACTGGAATTTTCCCCTATTTAATTTAATAAACAGATAATAATTACAAATACAGAACTTAAATTGTTGAGGATAATTTTACATGAATTTGGTGGTTATTTTTAACCGAAGCCGATTTGAGAACCTCCTCCTTTCAAAATAAGGAGTTCTCAAATCGGCCAGTATATTTTTATAATTTAAATTTAATTTAAACTCATATAATAATAGCGGTTTCAGATAAAGGATATCATAAATTAGTCTCGAAAATGTCCTCTAAATCATTTTCAGCTTTCATAAGCCTTCCAATAAGCGATGAACATCAATCATGATACGAAATTCATTTTTATAATTCATCTTCAAGCCATTTAAATGGTTCAGTCTGATGTAAGTAATCTTTTTATTTTTTTTCATGCTCGATTTGAAGCGCAAATTGGTATATTTTTCAATTTATATAATGCTTGTTCTTAGTTTATTTGTTTTGTAATTTTATATTGGCTACATGTTTTTATAAATTAATAGTATCAAAAACATAATACTTATCGTAAAAATAAAACGAACGCTTTTGTTTGATTTGTCATTTTATATTGGGTACATGTTAAATGTTTTTATAATTTAATAGTATCAAAAACATAATACTTATCTAAACTAATATTATAAAGCAGAAGAGTTTGTTTGTTTGTTTGTTTGAACGCGCTAATCTCGGGAACTACTGGTCCGATTTGAAAAATTCTTTCGGTGTTAGATAGCTCATTTATCGAGGAAGGTTATAGGCTATATATCATCACGCTACGACCAACAGGAGTGGAGCCACGGGGGTGAAACCGCGCGGAGCAGCAGGTCGTAAAATAAAACGAACACTCTTATTTTTTTATAGTTATTAATATTGAAGAGTTTCATTTTCCAATTGGCTTTGAAATAAAATTGAATAAATCGCATGGAGAATAGTTAAATGTTAATAAATCTATCTGCAAATTAAATTAATAAATTGTATAAAAGTACTGATACGCTTATCGGATCCCTCGCACGACGTTCAAAAGAGCTAAGATGGGCTTTGGAGAGGGTAGAGGGATTAAGCCTTTGGACCGGTGCCACTTACAGAGGATTATAACTTTTCTAAATCTTCTTTTAATAATAAGCTCTAATGAAGAGACATTAAATTTGTTTGATCCTAAAAATAACTTGACCGAGTTGTTTTTTTATAATTTTGTTTTAGTTATCTTGGCGTTGGATTTGGATATTTAAACTCTAAAACTTATGAAGGGAAAGTGTCTAAAGTTTTGATGAAATATATATAGCTGCTATAATTAGTAGATAATTTATACTGTAGGGCACTTTCCCGGGAACAGTTTTTACTTTTTACACGCTTGACTTGTCACCTCTGAAACTAAAACTGAACAAATTTCTCATAAAATAAATAGATAATTCCTGTTCAACAAAGTTCTATTGGGAATTCTATCTGGGAATCACGTGAAAATACATTTCAGATATTTTTGAATGAAATTCGGTGCAATAACTGGCCTTGATTTAAATAATACGATTACTTTGAATCCCAAAGGTTGTTTAGCAATACTACATTTTCGCATACATAAAAACAGAACTATATCAAAATAAATGAATAACACATAATATTAGTCTTTGAACTGTAGTAGTAAGTAAGATTTAATATTTTGTATTATAACGGTAACATCTAAGTAATAAACTAGCGTCTTTGTGGACATTTTCTAGAACAACTCCATTTGTTTTCTGATGTAATTCTCAATTTACCATGAAACCACTTGTCATGCTGAATGACTTTGTTCTAAACTAATATTCTCATTTATCCTTCCTTTGATTGTACAATGTGTATGTTGAAATTTTAACATAAATTACGTTTGATTTTAACTCATACGCATTTTAGGTTTTAGAATAATGCTTGTTCCATACAAATTGTCATACGAAAATGTGTGTAATATGTATCTACTTCTCTATATATAAATCTCTATCTATATACATAATATAAAAATGGATCCTAATTTTCCTTGGTCACGGCATCACGCGTGAACGGCTGGACCGATTTCGATAATTCTTATATTGATGTGTTCGCTATTGTCAGGAGAAGACCTTAAGAATCTTCAGCCAAAAATTTAGTAAATGCGAAAACATAACGGCCAAGTAAACTTTACGGGTTTGACAATTTGCGCGAAGACAGGATAACGTCTGTCGGGTCAGCTAGTTCTTTATAAATTTTATATTCAGACCGCTTATACTTGCCTTACCTATCAAGTATAATATTATATACGTATGCTTCATATATTATCGCTCTTACATTTTCTACACCACCGATAACTCCAGAAGCCATAAGTCATAACAATAAATAAAAACTATTCCTGAACCTTTGTCCATTACCATTGACAGCTGAGAGTAGTTTTAGATTGATTTTCGATTGCAAGTGATTGCCCACATCGCATCAATCAGGAGCTTCCTGGTTGTGACGGGGAAACAAATATGTCCATTTGAACCTTATATTGTTAGACCTTTTCTGGTGTTGAATACAGGTATAAAATATGATTTTGTAGAGCAAAACCTTTTGAGATGTGTTAATGCATTGTGTATTAGGATTGCAAAGAAGTTGGACATCATTTAATATGCCAAACACAAGTATAATTGAATTCGTAGAATGCATTACAAACGTAACTGTAATTCACGTTGTTATTTTTCAGCTTCACCTATAGGTACTTTTATAAACATAAGTTTAGATATAAATCCAAACGCTACTTGAAATAAACTTTCGCATACGTAGAAGTGTTGTTCAGAAGTTGTGTCAATAAATAAATTGTAACGGAACCTCTTATAGAGTCGTTTCATTCGGAGATTTTCTACAGCACAGAAACTCTTGGGAATGTAGGACAGTTATATGTTAGAAGTGCAATCCATTTCACTGTAGCTGAGCTTATAAACTCATTGGAATCAATATTATGTGCATTTTTACAAGTTTATTTTATTGCCTCGTAAATTTAGCAAAGTCTGGAAGAATAAAAGTTAAGTTTAGCGTGGTATTTAGTGCTCTTACAGTATTGCCTGGATCTCACGGGGGAAAAATAGTTCGCATATTACGGCAAAAGGATTGAATTTTAACTCTCTTTACTTCCTTTTTAAAGCAAAGTGATAAATTATTATTAACATCTAAAGTTCTATAGAAACGCATAACCCCGATTATGCAAATCAAATACAACAACCATCCTCGCACATTTTAGCGCAGGATGAAAAAGTTGTGAATTACATCTTGGTCCATTGCCACAGGCGCACTGCGTTTTATGACTTATTTTCTTTGAGTGTGCGGATAGTGCAAAATATGGGTACGAAATAGAACCTCGAAGCAACTGTGAAGCGAAACAAGTCATTTACATAGTGTACAGAGCTAACATTGTGATTCAGGTGTTTGTTTGTCGAAACCACTGTTGGATCCGATAAATTTACAGCTCCGTATTCCGACGGAGACGTAATCTAGATACAGTTCTGAATATCTGATATTCTCCTGAAATGCTTGCCTATCTCTTTGGAATTGTATGATTTCTTTCTTTATAAGGGACGAGAACATGTTTGAAAATTCAACTTTACCCTTATGTGATTGCGTCACAAGTATAAATAGAGTTTAAAGTAGAAGACAGTTATAACTTACAATAAGGAAAAAGACGTGTGCTGTACAATAACAAAAAATAATTGACATGCATATAACGGTGCATTTACATCAAACGAACATAGAGCTAGAGCTAGAGCAAGAGTATTCTTTCGTGATCTTTTTGTGTAAACGAAAACTCGTATTCAGTGTTGTTTAGTATTATAACATTGCATAAAATCTTTTCGAACGCACTACGAACAACGAAAGACTGCTCTACGCCTATTTACACTAAAGGAATTTGACATAGTGCGGTTATAATGAGCATTCGCTCGTTTGATGTAAATGCACCGTTATACATAAGGTTTCGAAAAAATAAATAAGTTGTCATAAAATATTCATCATTGTACTTCAGATATTTGTTGCTAAAATAACATTGTATAATACATAAAGTCGTTAACTATGTCATTGTAGCTCTTGTACATACTGGGCATTCAGTATAATTTGTTATGAATGTAAATTAGCCCATAAATCGCAAACATACGGAAGCTTAACATTGTTTGCTCAACTGGGTAATCGCCATTATTTAGCTACGTGTTTATTGTCACTTCACACCAAAATGGCCGAAATTTCCAACAATGGAAGTCCATTCAGTTGGGAATTGAGAATTAAAATTTAATGTTCACAAAAATTATCTAAAAACCAATGTCTAACTATTTGTCTTAAGTCTCCTTTCAATGTCCTTCAACAATAATTATTCACCTTTAAAAGAACATGGAAGCAATAAGTACTGGAATACGAACCAATACGAGCAGTAAATATTACATGGAAAATTTTCAGTTTTATCTTATCTATACTAATATTATAAAGCTGAAGAGTTTGTTTGTTTGAACGCGCAAATCTCAGGAACTTCTGGTCCGATTTGAAAAATTATCTATATTATATCATCACGCTAAGACCAATAGAAGCGGAGCACTGCGGGTAGAACCGCGGAGCACTGAGCACAGCTAGTTTTAAAATATACGAGAAGATATAACTTATATTATATTTTTTACCTAAAATAAATAGCTAAATAGATAGATTATTATCTGCATAAAGCAATTGAAACTTAATTGTATCAAAAACATCTTAAGCATTTGAAATGTAGAAGCAGTAACCTTAAGTGTATATTTGAGGTTGTCAGTTGTTAAACAAGTCATTCATTTGGCCCCTTAAGCTCAGATACCTTGAAACAATAGAACGAGAAATAATTGTTATTCTCCAGCCACCAGTGTCGAAGTTACGGGAAATTGCTATGCAATTCGGAAACTTTGTCGTGAAAAAAGTATTACGAAATGGCATTAGGGAGTTGCATTATAAAGGACACACCGTATCAGGAATTTTAACGAATATATTAATAAACCTTTATAAACTACAGGGGTCACCTTTATAAACTACCATGATGTCTTAAATTTTAAATAATTATTAAGTCCAGTGTGCGAAAGTGATGACCTATATGGCTTTCTTTCCATATGTATTATAAATTATTGTATCAACATTTTAAAACCGTGTTTAAATCATACTGAAGATTTATTATATATCATTATCACACTGGAATTAATACTGCTTTTAGACATCATGGTAGCCACCAGGATTTGTATGTACAGGCATGGATTAGTAAATATACAGGGGATATTCGTTACAATTAAAGAATAAATTTGGAAAATCCAAAAGTGCACGCCTCATAATCTCATCCTTTACAATAAAATTGATTATTTATAAAGGTGTATATAATATAAGTATGTAGATACACTTGTTCTCATGTGCCAATGCTCGCAATCCAAAGCATCTCACAGTTGACTTGGTTCACCCCTATTGTATTTTATGTATTTTTTTTTATGTATATGGTGTAAATAAAGAATATATATAGATATACTAAAATTATGGAGAACAGTCGATATTTTTTTTTTTTTTGTTTATTTAATAACAATTAAACCACATCGAATCAGACC
>CAJQZM010036280.1:0-22909 GCA_907164665.1 Colias nastes
TTAATTAATTAAACCTTGTATTACTTGTTTTAATAACGCTTGTTCCACTTATTTCGACCTAACTCTTTTATTATAGATATTTTTAAGCTATTGCATAGCTTCTATCGCGGGCCTTGAGCGCGGGGACCGAATCGAGAAATTCCGTAACGAAAAAACCTCACGCTCCCCACTCCGATGGGCGGAGGTGTGGCTTGAAGGCATAGCATGCAATAGCTTTACCGCGGCAGTCCCCGAGTGCCACACGTCGTTTTTTTTTTAATATTATGTAGTTTTAGTAGGAATTGAGAATTTCAAGATTTAATATTGTGAGGTTTGATAATTAAATGTTGATTGTTAATTAATAGCTTTACAATGAATGAATGAATGATTAAATGAATGAAAAAGAATATTGCACACTCAATACAGAATTACACAATTAAGAGCTCTACAATGATTTAATTCTTTAAATATCAGTAACTATAATCTTGTAATGACCGCCTCCTTGGTACAGTGGTTGACGCGTGAGCGTAGAATCAAGGGGTCCTGGGTTCGATTCCCCGGTGGAGACGAAGAAAAAAAAACGTCTCGGTCTGGCAGGACACAGAAGGCTGATCACCTACTTGTCCCTAAAGGAAATGGACCAGTGAAACAGATGTATGCATAATGCATCTGCCTCTTACCCCACTAGGGGACACGGGACTTCACTTATAATCTTGTAGTGTAGTTGTTTAATTTACATCTATCAATTATTGATTTATGTATTTACGCCAATAAGAGCAGTGCATCAATACATGAAATAAATAAATGAAAATAAAACGCTAAAACATCGTAACGAGATATCTCCACAATTTTAAGTTCCACCTCGATAATAGCAGCCGAGTCTCACGAGACGAAACTTTTAGAATTTGGGACTCCCTTCAAAAAAAGTTCACTAGAAAATTGTCACGTTCGTTCAAAAAACCGGCCAAGTACGAGTCGGACTCGCGCACGAAGGGTTCCGTATCTATAATAGAAAATCATTTATTGTTTGGGAACCCCCTTTAATATTTTTTAATTTTTAGTATTTGTTGTTATAGCGGCAACGGAAATACATCATTTGTGAAATGTCAGTTTTCTGGCTATCGCGGTTAATGAGATACAGCCTGGAGACAGACAGACAGACGACAACGAAGTCTCAGTAATAGGGTCCCGTTTTACCCTTTCGGTACGGAACCCTAATAAAACAGTCCATGCTACCGTGAACACTGTCAAAACGCGGTTTTTCCTGTATGAAAAATAGCGTAATCAGTCAGTCTGCGTCTATCTGTGGACCAAGATAGACGCAGACTGACTTTTCACTTGATTTATAAATGTCCTGCTATCATGTTCTAGTTATAACGTATCAAGGATGGTAAAATGATAGTGGATGCGTTTTTGCGACTAAAAAATATGTACGTAAGTCAATTATTTGCATGGCTTAGTTGAAATTGAGATATTTAAATCTGCAAATAATAACATAAGTTGCAAAAATCCTTATTATGTTTTACTCTTGTTGTCCTAAGTTTTCTACAGTTCCCAGTAATAATTAACCAATGTATATTAAAGTGGTGCTTGTTACCCGAAAAAAACGAAATCGGTTCAGCCGTTCTCGAGTTTTGCGCTGAACGACACATTTGGCGATTCATCTTAATATATATAAATCTCGTGTCACAATGTTTGTCCTCAATGGACTCCTAAACCACTTAACCGATTATAATAAAATTCGCACACCATGTGCAGTTCGATCCAACTTGAGAGATAGGATAGGTTTTATCCCGGAAATCCCACGGGAAAGGGAACTATTTATTTATTTATTACACTTTATTGTAATACAACCATTATATTATAACAAAAAACAATTAAAAGAAGATATATATATTATGGTACGAGAAGGACGTATTACAATTGGCGGCCTTATCACTAAGCAGTGATCTCTGCCAGGCAACCAAGCGGCAAAAAAGCGAAATATTTAATAACTATGCGGGGTTTTCTCTGAAAACGCGGGCGAAGCCGCGGGCGGAAAGCTAGTTTTTGTTATATACGTAGATTATCTCTATCAGAATCTATTTAGCCGTTTTTGAAGTAACTATGAGTTGAACACGATTTTTGAGATTTTACTTTCTCATATATATTATGTGTATATATAGGTACAAACATAGGTATATGTATATCCTTTTAATTACAATTTTAATCATATGCCACCTAATTTTCCACACCCTGTTATTACAATATAATGAAAATACCAGGCGCGTGATGACGTCAGCATCTAGCTGAAGACAATAGCATTCAGAACAAAGGAAATATATGATGCTGATTACTTCCAATATGGGAATATTTAGGTCCATAATTTACTTGCTAATTAGTTCTATATATAGCAATTAATTATAAGAATATATTTCAGATTTCGATCGAAAAAATCACGATCTTGTCTAATATAAATGCTTGGATATATTATTTACTTTATGATATGATGATAAGGAAAAATAAGAGAGCATCCAGTCGTGGACATCCAATTTGCGACAATTCTAAAGCGTAACTGAATGTAAAAGCATTGTATTGTAATTATATTAATCCTCAACATAAGTAGAGTTATTTAGATATAAAATAATCTTCAGGACTATTAAACATAGACTTTTATTACTATTAAACATAAGAGAATCAAATATGAAGGAGAATATTATGAATGCTACTTTTCTAAAATTACAGTCAATTTCTACAAAAAAGCACCATTTCTGTAAATAATTCGGTGATTATTATTTAGAAGAACAGTCTAATTTATAGAATTCAGCTCTTATAATATTAAAACACAAAATGCAATAGTAGAGAAAACACGGGCACGTAAGGAAGACAACATGTAGGATATAAATCACAGAATCGCTTGCGTATGAGGAATAAAACATTCGAGAAAGTTCGGTTATAGAAATGGTTTCGATATTTTCGATAACAGCGAAAAAACAAGTGAATATCTTAGAATTATAACAGAAAGAGGGCTTCAAAAACATGGCCGACGGCAAAATAAAAGAGTTTTAAAAGCTAGAGAGAGTATAATATGCTAATAAAAAAAAAGGTTTTGAAAAATAGAAATCTGACAAAAAGGATGCCAAAAACGTAACATTAGTTACAGCAATTGGGCATAAAATAATTAGTTTCTATACCCTTCCTGCTATTTATTTCTATGCCTTCCTGTTATAATAAGACATTATCCTTTAATTCATAATATTTATTAACGAAGCAACTATACGAAAAAACATAACACATCAAAGGATAAATTATTTATGCACTACCTAAGCTATCAATTTAAAGTAGTTTGAAACAAATTTCAAATAAGATTAGAACATTCTTAACATCTTAGATCATTCCGAACTAAAAACAGACTAAAAACGGACACAAATTTACATTAATATGAAAAATTTTACCCGACGAAGCAACGGCCCTGATGAAATTTCGAGAAACATAACGGTCAAAGTTTTGTGCCTAGCCTTATTCGACTTTCAACTTCTTTCAAGGCTCGTTTTGAGAAATGTGACTATAATTTAATTAACAAAACACTTACGTATTTACATTTAGTATTGGAATAAATTATGTTTGTGTTATAATTAATTTCCCAAACGAATTAATAATTCAAACAGAAAACTAACAAAGCTGAAGCTCCGAACATTACACTGAATAGAATTTTCTAAACGATATTTCCATTATGTTACAATTAAGCCGTTACCATGGCAACCAGATTACCGTCTGGTTTCGGGATTTAAGGGAATTGGAATACAATCAAACATTTAAGCTTTATTGGTACTCGAATTTTTATTCATTTCACTCCATTTTTCATAACATTGTTGTGTTTTCGTTTATCATTCTCTCAACATAACGATATTATTATATCAAGATATCTTTGGAATATAGTCTTGGTACTAATGTTATATATTATATTTTTAAGCATATTATAATAAACAAATTTAATCATGTGTATTTGAACACAATATAATAATTTAATTAAACAAACATTCTTTTCAACGAGGTATAATAGAAATAGCAAATAGCTTCCGAAGAGATTGTCAAGGAAATTGAGTCTTTTAATAACAATTGCTAGAGGAAATCGATGTAATGTAAACATAATGTAGAAATAATATGAGGTATGTAGGTATTCATAACATGAAAATGTTTTTGCAGCTCCAACGCGAAAAAAGTGTATGTACCTTAAATCATATTTTGTTTTAATTTTTATCTTTCAATTTTTCAACAGACTACAAAATATTCAACTATTTAACTATATTTTTTAATTACGATTGGATGAATCGATTTCGATTATTATTTTTTTTTATTTGAAAGCTCATGTCTTCGGGGTTGGTCACATTAATATTTTGTTCAATTCTGATTACTTGAAGTTGGATTATTTATTGTTAAAAAAGAGTTATTCACAATAACAGTTACCTATAATCTTTTCCTTTTATTTATTTTAGTCTATTGCACAAGAAAAATCTTCGTTCAAAAAATATAGGCAACAATATAAATCATGTCTAACTTGCAAACTGAAAACAAACGCTGAAATTAATTAAAGTTTTAATTCAGAATGATAATATGAACCCGTAAATTCTGATCACAGCATCACCCATTACTCGCTAAATACAGTTTGCGAAGCATTCCATTTCCAATTTCCTGAACGAAGCCATCAATCTATAGCGTTGTTATTTTTCTTAACGCGTGTACACACAGTCATTTGTGGGCGTCAATCAAACTTGTTGAAGTTGTGAATTTGCGATCCAAGTTTTAAGCTTATGAGAATTTGCGTTTTTCATATATTTTTTTATTTGTTAAATTGGATGAGAAATTTGTTAAAATTTTAGACTTTTAAATGATTTTTGTGGTAATTCTGATTGTGTTAATTTGGGTGGTAAGCTAAAAATGTATTATTATAAACAACAATGATTCCCTGGGTTGCGTAGAATTTGTTTTTTTTTTGCTGGGTTACAAACCCAATGTAAAAATGTTGGTTATGTAAATATCAAAATAGGTAAAAGACATGTCATTATATTACGAGATTGTATATTAATATAATATTATTTATAATAGAATCACGTATTATCGACTTGGTAGATAAAATTGGTCGGAATTAATACACGTTATGATGTTAAGAAGATGAATCCTTTGAACTCGTGCGAACTTGAGGTGATTTACGTATAAAATCTTAGAAAATCTTGTATATTCCCACCTTAATAAATGATATCAAACATTAATATTTACTTTCTGTTTGTGTCTTCTTAAAATTGATGTTTGAAAAAGTCAAATATAATTCCAAATCTTCAAAGGTAAATTAAATGTTGTTTGGTTAACATTTTGTAAGTGTCATCGGTAAAGTTTGATAGCTTAGCGCCGTGGTCGTCAAACTGCGGCCCGCGGGCCGCTTGCGGCCCGCGGCCGTTATTCGTGCGGCCCGCGACAGCAACGACCAATATTACTAAGAAATTCAATAGTCTGAATTTATCGTACGGGAGCTAGCAACGTTAAAAAAAAAGTCATTTTAGTATAGTTGGGTTTTTGATATACTGTTTCTCTTGCTATTTCGGTTAGAGTCCGGGCTGTCTGGCTGGCCGCAGTGGTTGCGTTTATTAGTGCGCATCTTATCTGCACAGGAAAATATCCTTAGTTTAAAGTCATTTTTTAACGCGTAATTTTTAATCTTTTGCCTTTAGATAGATCCATCAGACATAATTTTTTTATTGCAAGACGTTTTTTTCGTTGTTAAATAGGTGCCAGACGCAATTTTTTATTAAAATAATTAAAATGTCATCGAAATAAGTGAAATTCTATCAAGATGAGTCCGCTTAAAAGGTAAGTAATAACTTTATTATTTATATTATATTATCCTTTTTTAATACTTATATTGAATAATTAGTAAACTAATATTTTTAATAGATGGTTTCATATTTATTACACTTTTGGGTATAAATATGAACTTGATGATATTTGTATTTTCTAGTGTTTGATTTTACGCGAGTATTATACATTTAGAAATTAAAGACTCGGGAAAATAATATAATGAATAAAACGCGTTTAAAATCCGTTAAAAAGTCTTTTATTTCTTGATGATATCTGGTTTTTATCAAGTTTACATTAACGTCCTATTTGAGGTTCGTTGGGAAAAGAAGGCACCATGGTAGATTGTTGCAAAAAAATTGTAAATAGTAAAATGAATATTATATATAGTATAAGTTACACAGTGATTACTTATCCTTCACGGGGACTCATCTTGATAGAATTTCACTTATTTCGATGACATTTTAATTATTTTGAATAAAAAATTGCGTCTGGCACCTATTTAACAACGAAAAAAACGTCTTGCAATAAAAAATGTATGTCTGATGGATCTATCTAAAGGCAAAAGATTAAAAATTACACGTTAAAAAATGACTTTTAATTAAGGATATTTTCCTGTGCAGATAAGATGCGCACTAATAAACGCAACCACTGCGACCAGCCAGACAGCCCGGACTCTAACCGAAATAGCAAGAGGAACAGCATATCAAAGAACCAACTATACTAAAATGCTCACTTGTCAACGTTGCTACCTCCTATACGATTAGATATGCAAGGACCTAACAAAATAATTGGACAAATGACAAATAAAGTGTTCGCATTTGAAGCTAAACTGCACTTATACATAAATGAGCTCGAAGCACGAGATTTTTCAAATTTTCCAACTGTTGCTGCTCTGCAGTCTGAAGTTTCTAATCCAGACAGTATTATCTATGAAGATATGATTACCTATTTGAAACAATATCTGTTAGAAATTCAAAATAGATTTTCTGATGTGAGAAAAATTAAGAACTGTTTTCTACTTGTAGAAAACCCATGGCACGTTGAAAACGAAGATATGATATTATTCTGCCAGTTTGGATTTTCTAAAACACAGTTAATGAATGAAATCATTGAACTAAAGCACGACACACAGCTCAAAGCTAATTTCATCGAACACCGTGAAAAGCAGGAGTACATTGAATTTTGGAAAAATTTACCTAACAACTATAGATGTTTACAAGACTGCGCACAATTTGTTTTAACTATATTTTCTTCAACTTATCTCTGTGAGGCTTCATTTTCGAAAATGAGCTTCTTGAAAAACAAATACCGCAATCGTCTTTCTACTCATTTAGAAGACACGATGAGGATTGCATGTAGCCCCAAAGATGCCGATATACAAGGAATAATTAAAAAAATTCAACACCTTAATTCTTAAATTATAAATACATAATATGTCCTATAAAAACATGTTATCATTATTTTCTTACTGCAATAAATATTTTAATATACGAGTAATTTTTTATTTTCTTAAAGGCGAAATAAATAACGAAATTAATCGAATATGTATTAGTAGGCAAACGCCCTTACTCTACGGCCCGGTGCTGTTACCCACATTACCCTGTGTGGCCCTTGGCCAGAAAAGTGTGACGACGACTGTTCTAGGCTAACTCCATCAATCTTTAATATAAAAATGAATTGCAAAATGTGTTGGTAAGCGCATAACTCGAGAACGGCTGAACCGATTTCGTTGATTCTTTTTTTATAATATTTCTTGAAGTAGGAGGATGGTTCTTATGGAGAGAAAACGTAAACATGTACCACGGGTGAAGCCGGGACGGACCGCTTGTCAAAGATAAAAATAAAGGTACCTGATATGACAGAGAATTGACTTGGATTTCTTCTGGATTTCATCTATAAAAATCTACTGGTAATTATTATAAAAGAGTAACATCATTTATTTATTCTGAAACTAGCTTTCGGCCCGCGGCTTCGCCCGCTTTGTATAAAACCTAATAAATTATATACAAAAACCTTCCTCTTGAATCTATTAAAAACCGCTTATCAATCCGTTGCGTAGTTTTAAAGATTTAAGCATACATAGGCATATAGGGACAGAGAAAGCGACTTTGTTTTATACTATATAGTGATTACAGATAGTAACAAAATAATTCAAATTCTCATTGCATCTTTAATTTCTTAAGTAACACGTGTTTGTCAGTTTTCTCCTTATTCCTTTATGAAATTTGCTAAACTTTTTATTATTATTAAAATAATCGGCTGAACTCCTAACATTAAAGAGGTGGTACATAAGTAAATGATCCATTCCCAATCAGATTTATTACCCGTAACAAAAACAGGGATCAAAGTCGAATAAGTCATCCTGGATTGATTTATCTCCATCCTTTAGCACCTATTTGGTATATTGGCCTAAATAATTTTATTCTCCCAAAAGATTTGGATAAGACTTTCCTCCGAGTTGTGTTCAGCCAACGGAATTTATGGGTGTTTTTATTCGATATAAGTTCTGGCCGCAAGTTTATCTGGGTAATATTTTTATGGATATGTGGGTAGTTCGATATTACGTTATGATAACTTATTAAGATTATGTAAGAGACGCGTTTTGGGGGCATGTTTGTTTATATAAGTCGGGTTCGTGAAGATTTACATAAATATTACATTGGGTCATGTTATAAATTATTAATTAATTAAAATTGTTTCCTTCACGTATCTTGACGATATTATAATAGAGTTGTTTTCATTCAAGTCAGATATTATTATAATCTAATAAATTTAACTCAAATATATTATGTATATTAAGTCAGTCATGAATTATGCTTTAATATATGCAACTTACACGTATCGTTATACCAAAAATTACCATCAAACTGTTCCCATCTTTTCACTATAATGAAAACAGAGTAAGATTTACTCTAGCAATTTCGTTGGACTCTTAACCCTATCCGTGAATATTGGTGCCATCAATTTTATTCGGATTCTGTAGGTCGCCATTTTTATACGCCTGTTTCTTGCTTTATTTGACTTCGACGGGACGTTAAATTTTATGCGTTCAACTTCCTGGGTATGTGAGATATATATTATATAGTTGTGTCCCCTGGGGTATGGGCCAAATGTGTGTCAATGTTAAACGGATTGATTTCCCTTATGATGAAGAAAGTTGAATCATTATTCAGAATAAAAGAAACAGAAGAACCTCAAAATACATTTTTTTTTTCTTTACTTCTCACACCTCACCTACTTCTTCAATATTTTTTTATTAATGTGATTTTTATAGTTATCAATGGAAGAGTTATTTATTTTTATTACATTTATATACACGAGTAACATATTACTCTATCAGTCACGGAAAATATTTTCTCTTTGGAAACAGAACGCAATGGGGTCGCCATTAAAGTATGTAAAATTAAGTGTACGTAATAAAGTTGATTAAAAGGTTCCAACGGATAAAAGTTGATTAGGTATTGTAATAAAAAATACTTTTAAAGAGTAATATAAAAGATTAGAAGCAAAATAACGGTAAAAACTGGCTTTATTTCTCAATTAAAATCGAAATCTTTAATCTGTGTTTTCTTTTCCAACTTCCTTCAAGCATAATTAAATCCTTCCCCAGTTTCAAATCTAACACTTTTTTAATGAAATTATTGTTTATCCTTTATATTATATTTGTTTTATTATCTCATCTCTATCTCCGTTTAATCTATCGAATTATTTCCATTATTTTAGGATAGGTACCATACATCTAAGGCCATACATAACATAATGACATTTTGATTTGATCGTATTATACTTACCAACCAATTACCAACTGATGTATATTTCCCGCGTGTCTACATACCTATTATAAAAGTATTGTCAATAAAATGGAAAACTTTAACCGCGCTTCCTTATGTAGTATTTTAAACAATACAGTTATTATCACCAAATGTATAGATATTATACAAACAATCGCAAATTCGCGAATTTTAAACAATCAACCCTCAAGACCATTGTCTGAAACCTTAATGGGAAATGATATAACCGTTTATGAAAGATATCCCTGAATTGGTCCCATAAACAAAGTTCGCTATCTAACCCAATAATGGTTTTGTTGACAATAGAAGATTTAGCTGACTTGGAGTTTTCAAGACGCCATTTTGATTATCGTTCTAAAATTAAAGTTTGAAGTTATGATGGTTAATTATCGAATTTTCTGAATGTAAATAGGTTTATAACACCTTGATATTGCAAAATTATGTTTTAATTGTTTATTTTAATAGCAGATAATACAATTATGATTGACACGAAAATTTTAAGGCGGTTAATATTGAAATTAGCGGTGATCTAAAACCCATATTGGCATTAATATCTTAATAGAATTGAACCTCAACAGTGTTTTAGTTAACAGTAAATTCTAAACCCACACACAATGGCAGTGTAAAACAAAACAACAATAGAGTTTCAACAAATGAATTCTATATGCCCATACATTTTCCTGACACGTTTGACATGGGTCCCCTGATGTCCATTAGGCGGGTACACACCGAGCGATCAGCGAGCAATTGCGCGAAGACGCTCAGTGTGGACGTAGCCGAGCGACACATGCGCTAAAAGCATGATTCACGCTACACCCTGCCGGGGACGGGTCGAAACAAATAAAACAATATCCATACACATTTCAACACCTTGCCCCGTCCGAGCCTAGTGCAGTATACTTTAATGTGTTAGTAAGTTTGTTGTATACTTTTTGTATGAATTGATTCATAAATTACTTCAACAATGTTTGATCGAGCCCCGGACGCAGCACGGCTCTTTCGCGACATGGTGTCATTCTTTACTCTACCATGCTACATAGGCTCTGACCGAACTATTTCAGCAGATGCTCGCGAGGCTGCTCGCTCTGTGTGAACGTGCCTAATAACACAATGTATCCAATGTTTGGACATTTTGCTAATTGATCAATCGCGACATACGGTAGCGATTGTTTTCATTATAAATTCTAACGCTTTTGTCGCTTTGAGCGGGATTAATTGTATTGTATTTTTTACAGGTGATGGAAATGTGTTGTCTAATGTAAATGTGTATTGTGTAGGCGTTGATCTGAAAAAGCTTTTTAATCGAAGGTGAAAAGATATACATAATTTTTGATTATTTCCATTTAAATAGAGCGGGGCAGAAGTCGATAGAGACTACCTACTATATTTGTGAATTCATTCAAATTCATGTATTAATTTTACACAGTGCAAGTTTTTTCCTATTTATGCTAATTGTATGCTACTAAAAATTACTTCAATAAAAATCTTGCAGTACAGAAAATATTCAATTCCAAGTCCAACATATCTGTAGGCTTTCCCTTAACTCGTAAAAAAGCCACCCTTCATACTGTATTACTATAAAATTAACTGGTTCTGTTTTTACATAAAATACTTCGAATACTAACAGAGATGTATTTGAGTAAATACATAAGGTAAGGGTATTCAGTTACTTCCAAACGTGATCAATCTTTGTCAAACGCACGATATAGTTTCACAGATTAGGACGAACTTAGGATTGTAATATATGACGTGTTTTAAGGGATATTAATGAATTAATGGTATTGTTTAGAAGCTCAAAATATTTGTATTTAGATTTCACTATTACATCTTAGGTAAAATTATAAATCTAAAGAGTTTTTTTGTTTGCTTGAACGTGCTAATATCAGGAACCACGCGATTTGAAAAATTATTTCACTGATGATAGTCCATTTAACGAAGAAGGCTTATAGGCTATAATAATATCACACTTGGACCAATGTGAGCGGAGCAACACGGGTAAAACCGTGAGGCACAGCTAGTACAAAATAAGCACACCTTAGTAGTGTATAGAATATATTTTGTAGGTAAAAATTAGAACCATAGCAGAAAATAAACATCTAAAGGAAAATTACTCGAAAAAAACATAATATATTTCTAACAACAGAAGAAAATATCTCTCAGTTTTATTCAACAAAATGGCAGTAATAAAGCGAACTAAGTGGGTACTATAAAAGTTTATATTTAGCTAATTGATAACCTTGACATAAAGTGATGCTTAACGCTACTGGAAACAAGAAAAAAATGTTTTGCTTAGTCCAATATTTAGTGGAAAAATTCCAAATGAAATGAGAGAAAATTAAAGATACTTAAACGAATTCTATAAATAAGTTTGTTTTTCTATTTCTACAAATTTTTGGTTTGAAACATATGTATATTAAAACTGAGCGCTTAATTTGGACATTAATAAGAGCTTTTTCAGTGCACCTATCTAAATTAGGTAACTAAAGAACTCCAGATTTATGTACGATTACGAATATAATTACATAATTTAAAATTAATTTAAGAATTATATAATATTTTGCATTGTTTATTAATATTAATTGTTGAAAAGTACCTACTTTTCAGTTTTCACAATCTCTCAAAGAGCATAACACATCTAAATGCAAATAAGTATACTATACTATACCTAGTATACCTAGACTACATGTATCTATAGATAATCTGACGATATCGTCTAATTAATCGAACATGCTCTGAGAAAATTATCTAGCATTACGAGGGTTCGTGTAATACGTTATTTAGGTTTAATAAAATCAGTCTAGACTTGTTCAAGATGGAATTACGAGCTGAAATGTACAGGGATTACAGTTATTGCAAATCGAATTCTTTATCTTTTGGGAGTTTTGCTTGTTAGGTATTTAAGTTTTTCGAGTGGATTTCGACACTAGTAATAATATGAGATATCAATAAACGCTGTCATCTTTGATGAAGTAGCTTAAAATATTTAGTCTATTTATATACTAGGACCTAGATAATTCCTATTTAAGATACCTAATATAAATAAATAAGTTATATAATGTATGTATGTGTTATGATGTTTTTACTGAACAGTGGGATTTGTTAAAACTTGGTCTTCTTCTATTTATTCCTATCGTACCAATGTCTAGACCAGTTTTTTTAACTACATCCATTGACCAGTACATCTAGAACATTTCTCTTCATCTAAACAAGTCCCATACCTTTTCAATTTGCGATTCTAGAATATTTTTATAGTAATTGAAAGTTGAAAGGATTTTTATCTTCAACCAGAGAGAATGCACATGACATAAAATAAGTGAATGGCTGTGATGGCCAGTTTTTATATCCAGAGTACCATCAATTTTACTACCCACTCATATTTGAGTAAGCTTTTTTATTATAAGTGTTCATAAATCAAATATATTAATTACTTCTAGTAATAATGTAAAATGTGAAAGTTTATAAGAATGGATGAATAAATGGATACATATTTGTTAGTCTTACACGTAAAATAGATAACTTATGATACCGAACCTATATGAAATTTTGATTAAAACATAATTATTTCTAGTCTAGATTAAATAGGCTCAGCTTCCAAGTAATTTATAAAGAACGAAAATTTATCCGTTATATTTATATTATTTTGAAACGTTTAGATCGCGATATAAAAATATACGGTATTTAGCCATGAACATTGAGTCTTGAATCAACATCATTACCTCAAAAGCTTTTAAAGATAGGTGTTTGGTTAAGTCAAAATATGTATTCGTAGTAATCAACTAATACTCAGAAAGCTGATGCTTATGGTTACTTCTCCGTAACTATATTGTTCAATAAAATAGTTTATTAAAGTATTTTAAATATTATTTCGATTTAAATATTTATTAGTGGGAAAAGTATTATACTGCTATTTATACAATTACTATACCATCTGTTGCGGAAAAAAATATTTTCAAAATTTTCTATGGTCTTCCTCCTACTTTCGTAAAAGTTTTCTTATGAACCACAACTACGCCTTTGCTGTTTTTTCGGTGTATGAGCGTTTTGTCACTAAGCAGAATTTATATGAACGTTTTGTCTCTGAGCAGAATTTATATATTACAAATTCCACCCATTTATGGGGTAACGTGATTAAGACATACTATTGCATATTCATTTATAGTGTTGCGAATAAACCGGTGACATCGGTCGACAAGTCACAAAGACAAGCCCGGAGGGAGAAGCTTTCCAGTTCCCAAAGCTTGCCAGAACCGCTAGAGGGTAGATGTTTTTATGTTATGGCATTTGGCATACATTTTGTTCTATAGTTACAATTGGTTCTCAATTTTTGTGTTAACAAAGTAGATATTTGAGTCTTTAAAACTTTTTAGAAATGGGTTCATGAGAAGAAATAAAATAGGAATTTACACAAATTACGAAACCTAAAAGTTATTTATATAAACTTCTTCTTTTTACTCTTTTACAGGAATCGTAGGAAATTGCTCTACAGTGAAGAAAACTATCAAATTTAAACTTACTAATTCTATAAAGTTTGTTAGTTTTGTTGAGCGTGATGATATCTGGAGCTACTGGTTCACATTAAAATCTCTGTGTTATATCCTTGCGTTGGATATCCATTTTCTAGAAAGCCTAAAATATTATAGTCAATAGGCAATTCAGGTTTAAATGCAACGTGAGCTTTTATTGGTGCATCAAATAATATATAAAAAATAGGCCTCACTTCTTCACTACCTACTTCATTTTATATACTTTTCATTCTATATTTTTCATTTGATATTTTACATTACTTCATTTCTGCTAAACCAATCTCTCTTGAGAACCTTATTTGCGTGGACAAGTTTAAAAAACGACGTGTGGCACTCGGGGACTGCCGCGGTAAAGCTATTGCAAGGCATACCTTCAAGCCACACCTCCGAGCCCGTCGGAGTGGGGAGCGTGAGGTTTTTTCGTTACGGAATTTCTCGATTCGGTCCCCGCGCTCAAGGCCCGCGATAGAAGCTATGCAATAGCTTAAAAACATCCAGAACAGTATATTAAATTATCACTACTAACTAGTAACTACCATTTGATTACAATCTCAACAAATCTATCTTGTCGCCACGGTAGACGATAAATTGAAAAACAATTCAAGTGAATTTCACGGGACACTGAATCTTCGGGTTTTTAATCGGCCTTTACCTATATCAAACTAAACTTTGTTACTAAGCCGTTAAATTTTATTTACGACTTCTAAGTTGGGGTGATTAAACTATTAATTAAAACTATTAATCGGTTGGAATTATAAAGTTTACGCTTGATTGTTTTATCCTTTGTGTAACAAGTTAAAATTATGTCTTAATTGTGACAGGCCCAAACTCAAACATTTATTTATTCAATTAGACTTCTTCTAGGAGCACTTTTGAATCGTCATAAAATATTTTTAACATGTATGCTTTAATAATAGCTGTTTTATAAATGTAGAAGATTATAAATATGCTACGACATTGTAGAGACAAATTTGAGTGAAATTTTCATTATGACTACATCGTTTAAGGACAAACTAATAGGTATATATTATATGGTTAAAAACCTCATAAAATAAATGAACTTTAAAATTATTTTACAAGCAAAATGAAGGGTCAAATTCCGTTTCTTTAAATAAGGGTTTTAAAAGGGATTCTTTGAAGAGTGTTTCTTTGATGGACACGTTTAAAAAGTATATTTTTAAGCTTGTTAGCACCTAATTGAATGAAATTTCTCGTATTACTAATTGGGTTGGAAATATTTCATATTAAAATTGGAATCCAGCTACGCCTGAATTTTTTGTAGTCTTTTCTTTCTCTTATTATCTAACAAGGGTTTATTAAATAAATTTAATCTGTTTAATTAATACTAAAATTTAAGTAGAAGAGTGTCTGCCTTATTTTCATGTTTATAACTAACTGCACCCCCCAGTTTTGATCATCTTCATCATTGATAGAACAAAATGTCTTTATCAATGTCAAACAATGTACCTGTTATTTCGAAACTTTTTTATATAGTTAGCACAGTTAATAGATAATCCCTTAAAGTTCCTACAAGAAGTCTATTTACTTATTATTTCTTAAAAAAAGCACTTGATTCATAAAGCTAATCACCGACTAATCAAAATTTAAATCATAAGCAGTTTAGTGAATATGGAATAACTTTAAAGGCAGAACTCAATTTAAATAATTATTAACATCAAATCTCCCATTCAAAATCGCAAACAATAATGTTTTGATATAAATCTATCACATAAAACTGTGAATCGCCAAAACAATTTATCCACCAGTTAAAAAACATCATCATAAAAAGCATTTCGCTGTCGAATAACGTTCAACATTTCAGTAAAATCAATATTGGTTCTGTTCGGAATTTTCTATTCTTCACTCAGTGTTTTACAAGGACAGTGCTAGTCGTCCGCTAAACGGATGAATAAAATAATTATTAGTCGTCCGATTACCGGATGAATAAAATAATTTAATCGTCCGATAACATCTATTTATCTATATAGTTAGGTTATCGGGGTTTCTTTAGAGAACTGCCGCACGTATTATAGGTTTTTTGTGGGGGGAGGAGAGGGGGGAGGAGGGCACACGTAGGTATTTGATTTTTTTTTTGCGCGTCGACGGAGCCCCCCTTCGCGGGGCTCCTATTTCTGTGTAGTTTTTTTTTTAGGACACCTAACCTAACCTAACGGCTAACCTAACCTAAACTTGATTTTTTTTTGCGCGTCGACGGAGCCCCGCTTTGCGGGGCTCCTATTTCTGTGTAGTTTTTTTTTAAGAAACCTAACCTAACCTAACCTAACGGCTAACCTAACCTAAACTTGATTTTTTTTTGCGCGTCGACGGAGCCCCGCTTCGCGGGGCTCCTATTTCTGTGTAGTTTTTTTTTTTTAAGAAACCTAACCTAACCTAACCTAAAGGCTAACCTAACCTGACGAATTGAGGGCGAATATCTCGGCCATTTTTGATTTTAGAGAAAAGTTGTTCCTATAAAACATGCTTATATTAGCGTAATCTTTACGATAAAACAATAATAAATAGGTGTTATAATGACACCAACTCCATCAAAAATTTTCTAAGTCCTGCGCCCCCTTTGCTTTAGTCCAACCCAACTAGCTTTAGTGTTAAAAGGTTATCTAGTAATCCGAATAATCGGACGATTAAATTATTTTATTCATCCGGTAATCGGACGATTAAATTATTTTATTCATCCGGTAATCGGACGACTAATAATTATTTTATTCATCCGTTTAGCGGACGACTAGACACTTCGGTTTTACAATGCGATAGAAACGTGAAGCTGTCACACATCTACGGTGTTTCATGACAATAGTAATAATAATGGTATTGAAATGTAAATTCAAAGATTTGAGAATTGGGCCAAGCTGACGTAGCCACGTTGTAAAAGTATGTGTGTGACTGTGTCGTTTTCAACACGCTTTTATTAGCTTCACCTGTATATTTGTATGTAACCGACTCCTTTAGACTCGACCTTGGCCCTCTTTAAACGGACAGATTTAATTAAAACTTTGTACACTTAACATGGACCGGGGACAAGACAAAAAAAGAGCAAGTGTGCCGAGCATACTTATATTACTTATCATAAGTGATACTTATTTGGCAAGATTAAAATATAGCAAAATCGTCGCCTTACTCCATGACGTGACGGTATTGCCATGACATGACCATGAAATTTTATTCCCAATGCGGCTAAAGAAGATTCACTTCCAAACAGTTCTGCAATCAATTATTTTTTTGTTTGTAAGCGAGTGACTTCCGGTTGGTTCCATTTAAAATTTGTGCAGTTCTATTTGAAGGCGGTATAGTTGTTGGTTTAAAATATGTAATTTTTATGTTCATTTAACTTGTAATAATATTTTCAGGGGTTTCTAAACGCTTAACAAGTCCCCCAGGGCGTTTAGCTTTGTACAAATATTTTTAGAAATGGTTTTTGTATGATCAAAATCACATTTTTTCCTTGTAACGTTATTCACTGTGCGGCAGGTGTTATTGTCAGCGAATAAATACATTTTCCGCTACACAACATTATATTGCTATTGAATTTGTATATTCAGTATTATGGATAAATGTGTGACGTCACAATATCAAAAAAATCGTTCAGTTTATTGAAAATTGATAAAATTAAAAAATAAATAAAATTAAAATTAAATTATTAATAAATAAAGTAAATGATAATGATATTGCACGCCTCATAAGCGAAGCGTTGAGGTGGGTACTACTGTCACTTCGCGCAAAACATCTGATTTTTCAAACTTAAAATGTCTTTATGTATCATACATTGCACTTGTAAGATAATACATACACACACATATTAAGAAAAAACACTATTTTTAACGTTCATGATATTTTTGATGTCATTTTTGTTATTTAAACTAGTTAAAAAACAGTTTAAAAAAGTTCTGTCTTGGACGTCCGTGTGTCTGTATGTGCGGATCCTTTTTCTTGTTAACACGATAGCGACCGAAATACTTTACTAATCGAGTCTTTTTTTAGGGTTCCGTAGCCAAAATGGCAAAAACGGAACCCTTATAGTTTCGTCATGTCCGTCTGTCCGTCTGTCCGTCTGTCCGTCTGTCACAGCCGATTTACTCGGAAACTATAAGTACTACAGTGATGAAATTTGATGGGAATATGTGTTGTATGAACCGCTACAAAAATATGACACTAAATAGTAAAAAAAAGAATTGGGGGTGGGGCCCCCCATACATGTAACTGAGGGATGAAATTTTTTTTTTCGATGTACATACCCGTGTGGGGTATCAATGGAAAGGTCTTTTAAAATGATATAAAGTTTTCTAAAAAACATTTTTCTTAAAGTGAACGGTTTTTGAGATATCAGCTCTCAAAGTCGTAAAAAGTATGTCCCCCCCCCTCTATTTTTATAACTACGGGGTATAAAATTCTAAAAAAAATAGAGGTGATGCATGCTAATTAACTCTTTCAACGATTTTTGGTTTGATCAAAGTATCTCTTATAGTTTTTGAGATAGGTTGATTTAACTGTAATTTATTATATTTGCTGCTACGGAACCCTTTGTGCGCGAGCCCGACTCGCACTTGGCCGGTTTTATTTATTTATTTTCTCTTACGCTTGAGTATGCTCAGGAATAGAACCCTTTCATTTTTCAGGGTCTGATTCGATGTGGTTTAATTGTTATTAAATAAACAAAAATAATAATTAATAAATAATTATTAAAAAAAAATTATGAGGCGTGCACTTTTGGATTTTCCAAACTATTTATTGTAGTATTGTCGTAGACGTAGTAGATTTTCCAGCAATTTTTTTTTGACAAATTTTACCAATTTCTGAAATAAGAGCCAAAGGTACATCTAAAACTGCTTAAAAATAATGTACATTTTAAAAACTGTAGCATCAAACAAGCCAATCTTTATTGTATAAAAATTCTCCTGTGAATTGTTGTTACTATTGATATGCTATTTCATACCTAGTATAGTAGTACCTAGTATTTAGCCTATATATTATTCAGGTCAATCGTCAGACCATATTTGTTTCACTGCAGGGACGCCTTTCTACGAGAGTTTAAGCTGTAATCCACACTTGTGAAATGTGCAGTTGTGCAGGTTTGTTAGATATATTATGTCATACTGTCTTTTTTAATGTTCGATTAAAACATTTATGAGTAGTTATATATCTAGTTATATATATTTTCGGTCGCGACGCACATTCACATAACGTCGCCCCCAGTTGTCCCGTAACTCGCGCCACCGACCCACGTTTAGTAGTTTGTAAATTAAAGTAATATATTTATGTGTAACTTATAGGAATATATAATTTCTATTGGCTGCAATCTTTATTTCATCTCCCTACACACCGCTACACTAAATTGGTGACCCCGACGTGATACACACACCGCTACACTAAATATCTAACTCTACAATTTTTCTAATTAATTTTAATAAGCCTTATTTTTGTCAGTCTGGCAAGAAAATCTATGTTATGTTGCTAAATCGCAAATCTCAAGAACAACTGAACCCACTTCGCTAATTCTGGTGGTTGTAGTACAAGGATAGTTTTTATGGAGAGAAAACTTAAACATGTACCACGGGCGAAGCCGGGGCGGATAGCTAGTAGCTATACAAATACCTATAATGTAAACATAACAACATGTTTGTGTATTGATTTTTTCGATTTGTGAATAATTAGTAAATTAAAAAAAAATCAAATTTAGTAGTTTTTGTTTGAATTTCCTATTACTGAGCTACCGCTGCTCATGTATTCAGGTTTTGCTAAATGTGTGACATTATCCGATTTGTGTTCCTAGAAATTTCAACGTGCGGTTTACTAGGAAATTAACTAAGCATGCATGATGAATGTTTGGCATTAATAATAGTGTATTTAGTATATGTGTAGGTTACTGGTTTTAATTAAAGGTTTGATATAAAAAGCAAAATTTGATGGAAATAATGTTGGTCTTACAGATTTGAAACATGCATTTACAGCACATACAGTATATTATACACTTATGATAATAGGTAGGTCAGTGTATATTAATGTAGAATTTAGTCTCTATTATAACTATTTTTTACAGAAAAATTAAAGCTAATATTTGCGCTAAGTTTGTTTAATCGTTAACTAGTTAAATAGTTGTAAAATAGTAATGTAAGTATTCGATTGTAGTGGAAGATGTATAAACAGTTAAGAAAGCATGAAAATAGGAAGATAGTATTATATATTTTGAGCACATAAACTGTTCATTATTATTAGCACATAATTACAATAATGTAGAATTTTTATTATCTTGTATAATCCCAAAGACTATTGAACCGTAACAGTTAACAGTATTAATGAATGACTTAATGGCCTTAAAGGCGGGAAACTTGGCCAAATCACTGAGAACACCTGGCCTTAATTCTTTCTGATAATGGAGGTCCGTTAACTATTCAAAAGATTTATAGACTAACATTGATTTATTATTGATTAAGCTCTCCGAATAAGACAATGGAGGGTTTATTGGACGCTTTAATATTTTAAGATATTTATTTAGGATACGTTATTTGTAGAATGTTTTTGCTTGTTGATTCCCGATTTCTTCTTTTTTTAATTTTTTCTTCTACCTTTTAAACTTGAAAACAGCAGTGATCATTTAGGTATTAAGGTTAGTAATTTTTATCATAATATTAGAAAATTGATTTGATAAACCGTTTTCAGTTAGGTACATACGAAAAAAACTACATACAAAACACGATTTTTAAGGAATAATCGTGTTTTGTTGGTATGTAGATAGGAATATATTATTTGAACAAGGGTTCAAATAGATTTCCTATTATAGACACAAGGAAATGATAAAATACCTATTGGTATTTTAAAACTACGTCACAACTACGTTATAAAAAGATGATGCAGATAAAAAAGTAAAGAAATAAGGGTTGAAATATACCTACAAAACAACATACAAACACCTACTAATAATTCTCTCCACATAATGTTAACGTACATACTCGTAAATGACCGTTACGTTTCCTTTCTAACGTCGAGGTGTTGAGTTTCCTCTATTACATTTATCAGTTGAGGAATAATGGACTTTATTGCAGTGTATCAAGTGCGAATATCGTGTGAACATAAATAGCTAGTAGTGTAAAATTGGTGGAAATGTTTGCATACAGTAAGATACAATTTTGAAATTATATTTTCGGTTAGAAGAACATTACAATATTAATCATAATTATTCATCTACTATGAATAGATAGAGTAATTTAATTTTATTGATTTCTTATTCGGATTAAATAATCCTACTAATATTATAAATGCGAAAGTTTGTATGTTTGTTTGTTCCTCCTTCACGCACTGCTGAACCGTTTGTCATCAAATTTGGCACACACGTAGAGGGTAAAGGTTTTTATCCCAAAAATCCCACGGGAACGGGAAGTATGCGTGTTTTCCTTTGACTACGCGAGCGAAGCTGCGGGCGAAAAGCTAGTAATTAATTAATAAATATAAAAATCCTGTTTTAAAATTTGTATAACTGTAATTTGAGTTAAAATAAACAAAGTTTAATATTCTATTAAATAAATAAATAAATAATACAATTGTTTTATTTCAGGACATAGGGGTAAAGTCACTAGTAGTTGACCATGTACCTGTAGTTGACCGCTAATGCACATAAACCGTTATAATAAGAATTCGCGGCAATTTTAAAAACTCATTCGTTAATAAGTAGTTAGTGCTGCTATCTGGTCAAATAGGCGCGAAAATTGCGCATCCATATCTGTCAAATATAGTAAATGGTTGTCAGTTGTTTGTTGAGTGACGGACCATAAAATCAATAAATTCGTTTTTTGTAAGAATATTCGTAGAGATTGAAAAAGTTTGAAGCTGAATACTAGGAACTTTGTCACCTTGTTGACGGTAAGTGTTTTTCGTTTTTTATTCGTTTATGGTTTATTTAAATGACAGGGTAATTAAAATTTAAAGATTTGTTGACAAAATTGAGATGTGGGGGTGGTCCAATACTGATTCCGTTTGACTGTGATTTTCTAGTAATTGACCATGGTGGTCCATTACCGAATTACCGTTTGACTATGATTTTCTAGTAATTGACCATGGTGGTCAACTTTTGATTATGTTCTGAGATGTTCTGTATCTTTTAAATATACTGCATATAATAATTAATTAAAATAAACTATTTAATTTACTTTAACAATAGATTGATTTTCTTTAGTAGTTGACTAACTTTATGGTACGAATTTATGGCTATGGTCTATTACTAAAACCAATTTTTATCTTGTAGATGCCTGGGAAAAGGGGCGCATTCCTAAATTATACTGTAGCTGCAATGCTTGCAGCAGTGAACGATGCTACCACCAATACGAACGGCTGCAAAAAAGTTCGGTGTACCAAGAATAACGCTTACAAATAAAGTAAAAGGGAAGTCACCGATGGAACGAAAAATGGGTCCGACATCCATCCTTACACCAGAAGAGGAGCATAAAATATGCGACTGGGTGCAAAAAATGGCATAAAGATGTGCTCGACTATCCCTGGGATGCAGTAGTTGCTCATATAGAGGCTCCCAAGAAGACCAGTTCTACGAGAAATGTATATGATGTTCCAGAGATACATTCCTTGATATGATAAATTTGGCAAAAAGTTTGACGTTTACGCTTTGTGTTTGACAGTGTCCTTTTGTTTTATAACCATCTGTCGGATATTTTAGAACCTTGTTTTTATTTAAATTATAGGCTTAAAAAGGCCTAATTATTATTATATTTCAAATAAAACGTTATCTTTTCATCTTATTGCTTCTTATTTAACAAATAACCC
>CAJQZM010036281.1:0-13140 GCA_907164665.1 Colias nastes
ACCAGCGTTCACACCATCATTTTTCTTTTTGTCATTGCGTACTAAGACCCCTGTAGAACCGCCATCCTGTTACAAATGACTCGAAATTTTGTGTCAATATCTCCCGGTCTATAAACACATATAAATATATATTTTTTGCTTTTTTGTTTAAAGTAAGTAATTTCATTCGATTTCTCTGAAATCTGGAATAAGAGTAAAATTCTATAGGTGCTACGAATAAAAATGTTTGCTACGGTATGTCTACGTAGTTACATATTTTTGTGTCTAACAAATTATAACAAAACATAACTATGTCATATCAACTCATATGTATTTTTTATATTAAATTTTATATCATCATTAATTAAACAATGTAAGTACCTAAACCTCAACATATTTAATTCAAAACTTAATAAAAAAGATGAGCTGCCTACAAGACTGGTTATGTTAGAAAAAGACTAGCCCCGCCAAATTAAAAATGCAACACCTTTGACAAAAGGTAACCTTCAACCTTATAATTTAGACAAAGAAACATTTAAGAAATACAATCACGTGACCTAGGCGAAATGCGCATGCCTAGAATGAAAGTGTATTCCAACCATGCGGAGTCCAGCTGCAGACGTCAATCAATAATTTTCAATATTTCCCGCGAATATTGCTCAAATAGTTACTCTGCATCATTTAATTTATTATCGTGTGTTTTATTATAATTCTAGAGTGTACACAGTGCTGTATTATCTATAGTTTTAAAGTCTTTTCGCCAAAAAGAAAAAAGGCGGGTAAGTGATGAGCTTTATTTAAATATATTTTTTGTGTGATTTATTATTTGTAAAAATAATTAAATAATATTACAAATTTAATTTTAATGTGTATTTAAACATAAAAAAGAAAAATCAGGAGTTAATGTACCTATAAGGACGAACATTGTCGCATTGCGCACAGCCTCCCGTTTACTCAGTCTAAGAGGTGATCTCGCGGAATAACATTACTCACACAATATTGTGTCGGTTTTATCTAATTGATTATATAAAATTGAATAAAATATACCGTTTCACCACGGCTACTTCTCGCAAAATTAAGTACCGTGCTAAAATGGGTTGGATTTCAATGAAAAAGCATATGGTAAGTACGTAATTTCAATAATATTACCTACGTTTATATGAGAACCAAATTAAATAAAAAGCTATTCTAAAACATTTATAAAATATTTGACGACTCTTATGAATTTATAATAATTTAGGTATAAAAAATGTATTTAAAAATATAATTACCTATTTAGGACGTACCGGTGAAATATTCGCAATACATACATGTATGTTACAGTTTAAAAATAAAATAGTGGTGTGTGCTATACTTACCTACATTTAAATGATAGGAGAAAAATATGTTCAAGTAAATAACATCATACGTACTTTCTTCTTGTACTTAGTCCACAACATGATAATATTGATCATATTCACATACCTACAATGATAGACAAAATCATGGACGTATAAAAAAAGACGGACGCCGTATTACGAACAAACAACGTGAAGCCACCATAGTAAGCTAGCGATCGTGTAAAGACAATAAACACGCACACACTCTCACCATAGTAAGCTAGTCGGCCGCCATTACGTCGTGAACTACCGACTGATTAACTGCGTCACTGTTTCACAAAAAATATTTAAAATGCCGTCTTGCGTGGTTAAATGGTGTCGCAACAGTACAATTTTAAATAACAAAACACAAGGGATTACATTCCACAGGGAAGCAAGTTATTTCTCTTATGTTTTAATGACAAAATTATTACGGCAAAATTTATAGAAAAAAATACAGCCGCCATTGTCATCAGGACAGCTGTTGCCATGGCAACATGGCACACACACATGGATGTTTCGCCGCCATTACTAGGCTTCACTCAATGTTTAGGCGATATACCGTCCGTCTTTTTTTATACGTCCATGGACAAAATAATAAAGTGTCCAGAAAAATAGACGTAGAATACCTAATACCTATGTTTTATACTTTTGAAAATAGATGTAAAAATACATACCTAGGTACCTACAGAAAAAAATATATAATTGACATTATGTATTTTTTTTTTAAAGCAATAATTTATCTAAGAATCGATTAGGATTATGTTACAATTTTATAAATACTTTACAACTAAAAATAGAGAAAATTTACTTAAAATCTAAAACTGACTAGGTACGTGCTATTTGTTGAATTCATAAAATCACATTTTGTGAATATTGTAGAATAACAATAAACCTTCTTGTTTTCTAGTTTTCCCGCGTTTTCTGCGCCCCTTGCGGACTTTTTTCGAACTGAGTGACGTCATGTCTGTCAGACCTGAATGTCATCTGTCAGACTGTCAAATAAGGTTTTATGAAAGTTGCGTTTTACCCTGAATGTGCGTGTCGTGTTTGTAATTGTATCAGTTTCTATGTTTGTTTATCATTTAAGACGTTATTGTGAGTGCGCATTTTTGAAAATCAAATCAAAAGAGGTAAGTTAAATGAATGTATCATTGGTTATGTAATATAATGAACTAAAGAACTGTAAATATCTTGATGCTACAATACGATTTGTTGTGTATAAATCCAAACATACTTTCAATAAAATGCTTTATATAATGAAATTGATTTATAGTAGATTTAAAATAGACATGCATAATTTTATATTTCAAGAAAATAACTTGATATTTCATCAAATATAATATAACCTCAAATATGCTATGTTATCTAAATGAGCATTTGACTTTCGTCTTCAACTTCCATAGCTATTATGAACGGTTAAATTTTAAAATCACATCTAAAACAATTCGACTCTGATTAATTATATACCAATTAAGTATATTCTTAATAGACTTTAATATTATGTTGTTGTTCCATGTTTAGGCGGGAAACGTAACATTGCGATCGTCAATGTTACGTACGTGACAAAAATATAATCTCTATTCTTTTTCTTTTTGTTTTTAGGTGCTTATAAAGTTACAATGAAAAACATAACTGCAAAACAATTGCCTAGAAAAAGTAATTCCAAAGAGGATGATGACAATGTAAGATATAAATTAAGTAAACAGTACTTGAACAATATTGCCAAAGCAAATTCAAAAGCATTGAAAAAGTTCAATGAAAATGATGATAATATTCGATACAAATTTGCTCCAGTGTCATCCAAACCAAAGAGCCCAGAGAAAAAACCTAAACAAAAACAAAAGATTAAAGTGAACTTTTGGAGCAATAAACAAATTGGGCCTCGAAATCAAAAGGATGCCTTGAATTCTGGGAAATCAAAACGCAGACACACAGTGGGCGCAGTGGATAATGTTGATAGTGAAAAACCTAAGACACCTGTAGTTAAGGTTCGCAAGCGAGTCTCCTTTTTACCATCGCCAATGTTTAACGATAACCATGTGCCCATGGTCACTGTACCGGATGACTTAACTATTCAGATTAACGCAGAAGAAGCCAAAACACGGAGTGAAGATTTAAATCTAGGCTTTATAGATAATAAAACAGACATTAGCAAACTGCAAGAACAAGGCAGAAAGAAAGTACGGACTTCAATGACACAGACAAGCCCAAGAAGCTCAAAAGTAAACGCAGCCAATGTACAACAGAGAAATCAAGGCAATGAAAATGATTTAGAATTCTTTTCCAAATATGTAGTTCAAAAGTTAAGAAGAATGGAGACAAATCAGCGTATTTACTCAGAGAATTTAATAAACACAGTTCTTATGCTAGGACAATTGGGTCAATTAAACGGTAAATCTAAAATAACACAGACATCATAGATTCTATTTTTGTTGAATACGGTTTAATCTAACATTTATTTTTTAAATTATTTTTGTATTTTGTATAGAGATCAGTACATGTCATGTTTGATACCCTGCCGCTGTTATTTCCAATAGTTCAATCAAATAGTTTTGCACAAAGTTACTGCATAGAATATGACTATTTCAAAGATAAAGTACATACAATATTGATCTCAAGTTACATATATTTAGATCAATCAATTAAATGAATACTTTATGTAGAATAGTTAATAAATTATTTAAAAATTAATTGTTTCTAGACACTGGGTATTTTTATACAATTAAATATCTTGTTAACTTATTATCGCTAATTGTATTTTTTGTATTTTTAAGCAATTAGAATCCACTTATAATGACATTGACATCAAATGAGTATTTAAAAGATTTGGATTGATGCTATTTTTTGCTTTGCTTTAGTGTATTTTCTTTCAACATATATATTTTTAAATTGATTACACTTAAGGGACTAATTCTTGACTGTCGTTATAAGTGCAATATTTAACTATTATAATATATACTAACTATATACTTACCAATACTTTATGAAATTTGATAGATAGTTGTATTTAATAGAAATAGATTATTGTGAATTGATAATACTTATTCTTAGTATATCCCAATATAATAAGAGAACTTGATAAAAGGTGTCTTGAAAACAATTATTTATTAATCATAGTAAATTAGGAAATTATATTTACATAAAAATACTAATATGTAATTTTGCTTTGTAATAAATGACATAATATTATTATGTTATTGATTAATATTGGAGGCATAATATATTTGCATGTTACATATAAATTTAATTATCTGTTGTGTGTTTAGAGTCTGCTGTCTGACATATGTATAGCTCTGATTATATAAAACAATATTTTTTGTAAAAATCAAGTAACTACATACTTGTTATTATTAACAAGTAAATATTTATAGTTACATTGTTATATATTTTGAAAGACAATGACAGAAATTGATAGTAAGAATACATATCTTGTTCAGAAAGGCCTTATAAATTATACTAGTAATTTGTAGTTATAAATTTATTGTTGTAAAACTTGAAGTTTGTATGCTTTTTATGCATTTAAAAAATTGCATGCATTATATTTTTCCTATATTATATTTTTAAGTATTTGGATAGTGGTAATGGATTTTGTATTAGGGCACTACAAACATGCATGCAAATAAATATATGAAATTATTTTTCCACCATACAGACAAAAGTATATTATTATGTACCACAGACTATATGTACAGATAATACACAAATATCGGTTTTGTAGCTGGCTAGAAACTGGGTCTTAAAAAACTAATCTTATTGCAACCATGTCTTACAATGTTATGAAATTAAATGGCTTTCACATAAATACAGAAAAATCATTGTTCAAATATCATGTATTTGCATATAAGAGCACGTCCAAATTATGTTTATTATGATGAAGTATTTTTAAGTGTACATGTACATAGGTACTTTAGATTTATATTATAAGCTCAAAGGTGTTAAAAATGTGTTCTTTTTTCATATCGAGTTGTTTGATATATGTAAGGATTCAAAGGCCTTCCTAATAAATATAATTAACATAAATAAGCATATTATTTGTTTTAATTTAAATCTTTATATTGTCATAACTAGCAATGCCCTGCGGTTTCACCCGCATAGATAGCGATATCGTGACAGTGAAAAGTCTACTATTTAGGTCGGACTATAGGTTTAATTTTTAATCACATGAAAATTTTAGTTTACCTAGTTTTCTTATTTTTTGATGAATTCCTTTCAGATTATTAGATACACAGCGTCATTTAATCAATAATCAATACAAATTTTAATTTATATTCATAACACCATTTATGTAGAATGTTTTAATAGTAAATTTAAAAATACTCTACAGGTTTTGAAAAATTATGACATCAAGTAGTTTGGTTTTTTTAATCGGTCCAGTTGATTTGAACCTGATCAGTATAAATTGTTAAAAAAACAGATTCAATATTTTTGATAAAAATTCTTGTACTTACCTATAACATTTGAAAAAGTTTTATTTGTAGAACTTCAGTGTCTCAGTACTTCCCTATACACAACAAAATTTCTTGATGTTCTGGAGTTCCGACTCGAGATAGGCCAACATACAATTGTCCATGAGTAAAACATTCTTTACGCAAGTCAATCCTTCCCTCCTCACCTTCACCCCGTCCCGCACTACGCCTGCTCATTGTATTAAACAGTATAGTGTATACCTACTATTTTCTGTAGATTGACACTTTTAAAAATTCGTTATATCTTTTGAATGGAATATCCAATTTTTTTAATTTAAAAAGTATTTTGCTGGTATTGAAACAGTCTTTAATAAAACATCATTTAATGGGATAAGAATGAATATATGTGTATGGATAACATGGTTTGATTACTGTCGGCACTTCTATTTACTTTGAAAACGTAAAAAAGTTGTTGTAGTAACATAACTACTGAAGATGGACATATGGTATCGCGGACTTTCTTGTAGATATTGATCCATTCTATAATACCGTAGAACATTTTTTTGTTCTATCTTCAATAGATTCCGCAGCGCACGCGATGACAGAATTTTTATTAAGGAATTTTTTACACCTTGGGTTACATTATTGCATTTTTGGTAAGGATCTCTAATTTTTTTGAAAATGCAATATAGCCTATGTTGCTCAGTGAAGATGCAGCTTTCTAATGGTGAAAGAATTTTTGAAATCGGTCCAGTAGTTTATGCGTGAAAACCATAACTACATACATACATAATTACAAACCTTTCCTCTTTATAATATTAGTATAGATAACCTAAACTAACATAAAGCCACAATTAAATGAAATTATTATTTCAGGTTAATTTTACCTTTATGATATTTCAGACTACTATTCGCGCGTAGTACCTACTGACCTGGTTAGTAGTTATACATAGTATTTACTTTTACTTAGATTATCAGGACAGACACAATATAGGCTAATAATAATCAGGCTTCTTTTATTTGTTTAGGTAAGTAATTTTGAAATAAAATTTAATCATTGAAAAAAAGAATGCAAAGGAAAATGTTCTACCTTTATGTTTGCACATTTGAAATGCTCAGTAGTTTAAGATGAAATTATTCTCTCTAATTGATGAACTTTTATATTATGAAGGTGGTTTATTTTTGTTTCAAAAATAATATAGAGAAGAAAAAGATTACAATAATATGTGTACCGACAAACATGCAATTAATTACCTATTACCTGAAATTTAAGCGAGCGCAGAAGCGGTTACTACTTTTTACATAGATACAAAAACATATTATTACCTATTCAAATCATAAAAAATTACAAGTAAATTATTATTGAACACCTCGGAAAGGTAGTGCTTATTTTGATTATTTTTTATTTTTTTATCTTTTTAAGTCTCGCAAATTTAGCCGTAACCTATCACTAAGTACATTATTACAATAGTCTGGGTATCTTTATGCTTAGATCTTTAAAATTTCGCAACAGTTTTTGATGGCTTTTTTTCTGTTTCTTGAGGATATAATTTGTTAAGTTGTCTAGTCTAGTATTTTATTTTTACTTTTGAACTAGATTACAGGTATTGCGTGAAATGCCCTTGAATAATTATTTTCAATGATATCTGATGGTTTGTCACGCTATTCTTTTAAAAAAAGGCTTGGTCATTCAATTGATATATTTTAAAGGCCGTAAATGCTGACTAAATCTCTGCATTTTGTCTAACTTACCTTGAATAGTTTGAAATTATTAAGAGTTTGTTTTATCAGCGGAGGCCTCAGGGGATAGTGATAAGGGCAATTGCCCGGTATCTCGTATAGATAGATAATAATGGGTAGATAGGTATTAGGTCTTAGAGAAATTTATATTTCGATAAAATTATTATCCATATTATTAGATACATATTTGTGTATAAGTTTATTGCACACTATAAATGTTAAATTACCTACGTGAAGAAAGTTTTCAGCAAGATTTAGAATTTTAGAATATTTCTCGCATATTAGGTATTATTTGCTCGTTGAATAAGTAATTATCAATAGTACCTATTCGATTTTTTAAAATAATAGTTAATGGATTGGAAATGTGCGATCGTTAAGATTATCTATTAATTTTGAAAGTTCGTATCCAGAGGTGAAAGAAAAAACAGAATATTATATTTTATGGTATTTATACGACCATATAAACAGATTTCTACCATAATATTATAGTTACCTACTATCTTTTTATTCTTAAAATGAAAACGCTTCATAATAAGCGGAAGCTTGTTAAAAAATCTGGGCCTTGCAATACCATGTCTATGGACTAAAACTGAAAGGCCAAGTACATTAACATGACCCTCTGCCCTCAACCAACCAACTTATCGGCACACGAATTAACTTGTTCAATTGATTTATTGTTTTTCTCTTAATTTTCTCGTAAACACAGCCAAGTGTTTACCTACATATAATGAAACGCCCTACTTATTTTTATTTTTTGCCCCTGATTGAGCGGCTCCAAAATGACTAGTCTCTTAATAATGAACCAAGTCAAAGCCTTGATATGGAAGCAGAAGGACATGGAAATTATAAGCGTCCCGTTTTTAGGTCGAGATAAACCTTAGTTACCTATTACGATTTTCATCTTAGTAAAAGATATCCAGAAGATAAGTATTTGATAATGTTATTTATCGTCAATTCAATTAATTAACTCAACTAATTGATGTTTTTCTTCTCTCCATCGATAGGATTGATTTATATTTTATAAATGTTTTTCTAGATGCTCTTTAATGAGACAACATCTGAAACAGTGAGCCGAGCGTAAACACAAACTGTTGATAAAAGGAAATTTACTTTATAGCAATTATTTTATTGTGAAGATACAGAGAAATAATAAAGAATAAAGAAAAGTCAGCAGATAATTGCATACAATATTGCGTAGGTATTTTGTTCTTGTGTTTCCCTTTAAAAATACGGAGGTATCATAATTAATGTACCTAATAAGTAGATATTGATTTAAATATAATCCTATAAGTTTATTACCAACACATGTGTACAGATTTAAATACTAGATAATACTTAATAGGTACCTTTATATATTAGTCAAAGCACTTTTCTAAGAAGTCTGAATTGATTGATGTTTCATGTTAGATTCCCAGTTATTACCTACTTTATAGGTATTACGTGTAGGTAGTTACATAGTTATTTCTATTTCTTGGAAGTTAAAAAAATTATATTTGTAATGATGTAAGTAGGTATAATTATTATCACTATTAAAATGATCAAAATTTACAAACGACTACCTACTAAAAAGTCTTATTCCACCATAATATATTATTTTTAATAGTAACAAACCTTTAACATAATAATGTTATATAAGAAAAATATTTCCATTTGTTTGCGCTATAAAAAGGATTACATAATCATTAGTCATTTACAGGATTCCTGATACAATAAATTAAAGTGTTTACTAATATAAAAGAACACGCAACAGCTAGATAAGATGGTGCTTAGGGCCTTATATAAAACATCACGTAGGTTTATGCATAATTCAATTACGCCAACAATCTGGCGAGCTCGATCTGAGGTGAACAGTGAACGTTGTACAGTGTAATAGTGTTGTTATTGTTCGTTGCTTAGAGACACAGGCGAGTCTTCAGTTTCATCGCCCAGTCCAAAGCCCAGTCGGTAACCGCCCGCCCTACAAAGCGCCAGCCTTTCTCGCGTTCACGACCACAATATCGCGACTCTCGTACGTTACATTAAATTACATTTTCAACGCTATTTTCATTAGTAGTCAATTGTACAAATATGCAGAGCCAAAGATGGACCTGCTATCCATTTAATATATCATTTTTAGTGTACAATTTTGTGTTTCAAGTTTTGAACGGATTTTATTTTCATGAAGTGTAATCACATGTTTTTGTAACTTTCTCGGTTTCTGTTTATAATTCCAATGTAAAACCTGTATTGAAGTAAAGCTAGATATCTCGATAACAATGGATTTAGTACATCGATTACATTATTTAGTGCTGTCCCAAAAGTCAGATCTTATGACTATGGAGCGTGAACAAAGAATGCGTGTGAGACGCCAGTCGAGCTTCCCTGATGCTAATAAAACGCGCCAACGACTAGAGCAAGTTTATTTTAATGATGTAAGTTTTTATTAAATTAAGTTTCATAAAATAAAAAATAGTATTAAGTACGTATAACAAACATAAAAAATACATAAGTACAAAATGTTACGATTAAGGTCCTGGTTACGATTTATGCAAGCTAGCTTTAATTACTTATTACTCTAGTTTTTTTTAAGACTGAGAAAAAAAACAAGTTTTTTTTGCATATAACTTAAGCTATTTGCATAAATATTTAACAATTACATGTTTATAATATAAACAGTAGTTGCGATTACTACCTAACACATTACACTAAAAAAGTTATGTCTCCTAATAAAAAACCTCAAGAAACGTGTCACATAACCCATTCCACTGTCGTCTATTCTCCGTTGATAAGGCACTTTATAGACCTGCTTTTATTTGTTCTTGACACGCATCTGGACCTTTATCTTAAAGCAATTAAGGTGTCCCTTTTTATGTTAATTAAAAGAGCATGTCTTATCTATCTTTCTTTTCATCGTCATTTATTCCGCTCAACATTTTCTGTAAATTGGACAAGTTCTTTTAACACACTGCTGCTTTATATACTTTTTGTCTTTGTGATTGAAGCAAAGCTTAGAAAAGAGCTTTACTTCGGATATTTTAAAATCTTGTTTTATTTAGGTACTTAAATAGGTACGTATCCTTTTAATGGCAGGAATTATTTGTAGTCTGAAACAAACGTACCTAAGTATCTAATAATAAAAACATGATTTCCATCGCCATCTTAGTATATAAGTTATGTACCTAATACTTCTTAAATCCATGCTCTGTTTACTTTATTTACCTACATGTAATACTTACTTATTCCTACCAAATTAAAAATATTTTGTGATGTGCTATTTTTACTATTATGTATTAAAAATGTATCAGCTTTGAAAGGTTTAAAATTAATAATTATTATTTAATGATTCATACATATGATAAAGTGCGATAAAAGTTCAACAGTTTACCAATCACAATTCCCATTATAATAGATATTATTTTTACGCCCATAGTACAAATAAAAATGTTTATTATTAGAATCATCGTTAAAAACACATTCTTCATATTTGCAAAAAGCTGATGCAATTTACGAATGAATGCACATAAATATTCCAGAGAAATATGAAATATTTCAATGTAGTTTTCACTTTCTATTTAATTCGAATAGCGTTCAACGAAATTTAATTAATAGATTCACCTTTTGTTAGAATACCAATGGGTGTGATGAATGAATAAATTTTAAGCAATCGAATTTTCATGGAACTGGTATCAAGAGATTATTATTTTAATCAACTTGGTTGCGTTCGCGTTGTTAAAAGTTTCGGCGGTTTACCGCTCCGAGGTCGCGTGCAGAGTCACTCAACTGAGTCTACCGAGCTCAAGTTTTTGTGACCTCATTGATCATGATTTCTGAAAATTCGCCGCCATTCAACAATAAACATCGCTAACGCTACGTATAACTACGTCGTTCCTGAATATATTTGTATTTCACTTTTTGCAATGTAGAGCAAGGAAAATTTAAGTTTCCAGAGCTACGAGAGTCGAGGGAACGAATATTGGTCACACAAGATGTAATTTGAAATCTCGCTGCGTCATAATAATATGCAATATAGTAGGTACTACATACGATGCGACTCATCGTACGAGTGATGTTAACTCGTGTTTTCTTTGAGTGAGTTTTTCTTGAAATGAGTCATGACATTAATTTTACAAAGAGCAGCTTTTACGTGATCAAGTTTTATGAAACAAACTCGGAGCTCGAGAATTGAGACTGAAATATTGAAATGTTCTACAATAGGTACCTACTACATAGTAGGTACTAAATTGCGACCAAGATTGCGATGAATCGGCGAGTCACGGTGACGGCACCGCCTCGTGGGATTATGACAAACTGTAACTCATTAAAATTACTTGTAACAAGCGGGCCAAAACCCTTAAGATGCAGCCAGACGTTTTCAGTTTCCGCCCATACAGCGTCTCAACTCTCACGAGGCACTCTGAGTTGATCAACTTGCCCTTTCCAGCTTTATTAATTCAAATTGTTTACTAGACCGGCAATTGCCTACAATATTATTCCCGTGGCGAGTTTCATTGGGCGGCGGCGATCACATAATTACAAAACTAACTTCCATTAACCTCTAGGTTAGTTGAAGTCAGAGAAACTTTAAAATAATTAATTAATGTAAAAATATAACGAAAAAATAAACAACATTGACGATCTACAAAAACAAATTAATTGTCGTATCATACAACAACTGAAAAATATGATACGTCTACCATCCACATACACCAAACTTTAAAAAAATTGTATCTTCACTTCATTTTATCAATATTTTTTTAAATTATTCGGTCTATTTAATTATAAAAGTACATATACCTACGTCCTATGTACCTACCTACAATTATGTTTTTTAAATCTTGTCATATATATACCCTGTCGATGATATTAAATGAGTACATTGAGACTTTCTTATAAAAATGTATAGTGTATTTGTTGTTGCTTAAATATAACAATAATTAGGTAATTATTTAAAATAATACAGTCTACACACAAAATTACACGTCAACCTAAATACACAAATTAACCTACCCACCTTATATTGTTGTTACCATACTCAATTAAACAAATTGCGAAATTCAGTTGTGGTCACAGAATGATGTCATCCAACCTTACAAATATATTTTAATACCTACTCCTATTTTTTAAATAGAAAGCGTATAAGCCTAAATAATATTCTAAAAAAATGCTCCAACATCTTTTCCAAAATATCGAACAAAAATACCGTATGTAAAAATGATTCCATGAAATTGACATAAATGAACAAGTAAAAAAAAAAATATGCCTTTTCCGGTAGAAGAGATGAAAATGTCACTCACTCGCATAATTATTTTTCTTCGGTTGCAGTATATTGAATCACTCGCTATGTTCAGGATTCTAGATTCCTTACAGTCTAAGATCCCACTGCAGGATTTTGGTTTCAAATTTAAAATTTTGGTTTCTTCAAAAAAACTATGAACGAAGTAATCCTGCGGTGGGATCTAGTACTATTAGCTCCAGATTCAATTCAAATTTGCACCGTAAACATCCGTGAATGCTCCGTTTGCGTTAAAATATTTGAAAAAAGAAAAGTGTCAAATATGAGACGGCCAATAATTATATTTTGAAGAATGGTCCATTGAAAAGTTACATTTGGGGTTGCATTTTTTAGATGACGCAATTTTATTTTTTTGATGTGTAGGGGTGGTCAGTGTGAAGCT
>CAJQZM010036281.1:18140-42787 GCA_907164665.1 Colias nastes
AAAAAACGCAAGGTTAGGGCTAAAAAATGTAACATTTCAATGGATCAGAATAACCGCAAACTTTGTATCAAGATAAGACATATTTATTACTCGTATTTGAAAGGGTAAAAATGTATACACGACTAATTGCTCTAACATTAAAATCGAATTGAACAAAAGATTACACGTAGCAACACGGATTACACGTAGGCGGAAAATAAATGATATTTTAACTGATCCAAAAACTTCTAGTATGTGAAAGGCATGCAAATCACTTGATTTGCATCGCACAGTTGTGAGATGAGGGTAGAAAAAGGGCGATCTTTATCCTTCCAGAACATATTACATACAAGAAGCGTACAACACGCCAATTCTTTTCTCATATGTCGGAATGTATTGAAAAAGTTTGCGTAAAGTAATTTAATCTTGTAAAGCGCGCAATAGGAATACACACAAATATTAGGTTTATTTAAAAGTAGACGAATATTTATCATAAAATTGTAAACAACTTCGATTCTTTAAGAGCTCCCTACTTTTAGGACTTATCTTGTTTAGATCAATTATTTATTAATATTAAATTTTGACAAGCATCCATCGAAGCTTCCTCAGCCTTCTCGTTACGTTTAAATCTCCGTTAAGCTTTTAGACTCCAATAATAAAGTCTGTCAAATCAATTAACTTTTTACATAACAATCAATGGCACAACACAAACTGCTAACATCGCTTGCTATGCTATTTAATTTTTTCATAGTATATGAAAATTGTATACAAAGCTTTTTTATAGCTGTATTTGTGTACAAAGCTTTAAGCTTTTTTTTTAGAATAGTAATATTATGGAAAGATTACGGATTAACTAAACATGACATACCAATTTGCGTAGAATTTTATTTTGATAGTCTAGACTCTAGACTAAGACCAGACTACGTCCAGACTAAAAAGATTTAAGTGGCTATCGTCGTTGTTGTGATTTAAATTCATGCTTTTCCAATATTAAATTCTTTTCCAAACGAAAATATAGGTATTGTTATTAACAGAAGCTATATCATAATAAGTAACTATTAATTCGTACTTATTTACTAATTTGTACTGTAATTTACCTAGGTCAAATCTATATTGAATAAATATTCTGTAGTATTTGTTAACTTGTATTTGTATGTAAAATAACAAAATATATAAATAAGTTTTTCACAATGCAAACACAACAAATCTTCTCGGTAAAATTTAAAAAAAATGAGGACTTAATATTCTAAATAGATGAGACGTGGTCGAGACACTTTTATGATCAGTAAAATAGTCTCGTCTCAGATTTTATATAATCTTAAGAATCTAATCCACACACGACTAACAGCTTAAGATATTCTTTTGTTTTATTTGAATTTCACATATCTCAGATCTTTGGAGACAAATAACAATTATTATGAGTAAACAAAAATTATGAAAAATTCATATTATTCAGGCATCCAATAAATAATGTACCTATGATTCATCAAACAGTAGGTACTTCATAAATTGTTAGTTTTACAGCTCAAATAATAATCGTCATTAAAAGTTATAACTAAATATTTTTTAATTTACTTTTCAGCCGCTTCCGACTTCTAGGAAATAATAATAATTATCTTGGAAAAGATGTAACTTTTATAGCGAACAATCAGCCGAGTGGAACTAGTTAAAGTTTTATCTTCCCAAGATCACTATAGGTAGTAGATATCTACAAGTTCAGCGAGAAAATGGGAGTTGCGTCACATTCAGTCTCAGTCAATGTCAAGAAATCGCATCATTTATTCAGCAAGGCTCCTTTTTCCACTTTAGAAACAAACGATTTTCCAAATTGCAATTCTTACTTACGGAGTCGATACTGTGATGAATTCAACAGTTCTTGTGTACTTATTCAACCCATTTCGGTCTTTGATACTATTAGCCAAAGTTTAATATTTGACAATATAGTTTATAAAAGCATTTTATAAAAGAACAGCATTATACAATTTGTTAAGTTGCGTGAATATCAACAACATAATTTTCCACAATCAATTGAGGTCATGAAAACCGCAAGGCATTGACATACTAAGCCAAAATATCTGAATATAATCATTAATTTCTCTATGAGAGTATGTGTGAAATATTTCTGATATTTGATTCCCTATATATCTACGAGAAAACATAATATAAATATGGTGAACCAATGGTGAAAACTTAGAACCTTCGAACGAATGTGACATAAGTTCTACCTATCTCCTCTCCACAATTATTTTTCATCTGAGACATATTTGTGTATCTTATATAATCTAAATACGAATTCATTGCTTATGTGTTGTGGAATATTCCGATCACTAAGTACAGAAAATTGTTTTTTGATATAATAATTCATACATAAAATTTATATTGTATTATAATATATACTGTGTCAAACACGTCATAGAGGCTTTACTCCAGTTTTTGTTGCCAATTTATAAATCCTATTTTTTGTAATTCCCTTTGAAGGTATCTCGTGTTGACGTACCAATGTATGCCGTATTTTTAATGGATTGATAACATATAAACCTTTTGTATACAGCTTTTTTTTACAAATACTTATGTGTGAAATATTTTGATTTTGTATTTTTCACATTAATTTATTATTTATCGAAAGTGAATAACACATAATGAATGGTGTTGCTTCTTACGGATAAATATCTTGCTCCCCTACAGAGACGGTGAAGGTTCTTTAAAAATTGATTTAGAATTTTTGTCACCATCATATGGCTCTTGAAAATCGAGTAATAGATAGATAAAATTGTTCAAACCAGACAAAGTCGGGCAGACCATTTGAGTTTTATTGTATCAACTTTTGTTATTAATACAAACTTTATCCACAGAGGGAGCTATTTGCGGCCAAAGCAGATAGCAGTGCACCAGACCGCAAGTTATCATCCTCATCAACCGGCAGTATGAAGAACAAGTGGCTTAAGGCTTTCAGAAGCCTCAAACCCCCTACAGCCCCACCACCTCATGCGGGCCAAGACAAGTAAGCAATCCAACATTACTACAACCACTACCAATAATTAATGACTGATTTACGCTACACCGTGTCGCGGCCGGACCGTATCGCGCTCGGGGCTCGATCAAACATTACCTATATTACTTTTTGTATGAAGTGATTCATGCCTGAACGTGGTTCGGACGGGACACGGCGTGTAAATTTGTAAGGACATTGTTTAATTTGTTTCCCGGTTCCGACACGGCCCGACCCCGGCACGGGTGTAGCGTGAATCATGCTTAAAAGAATCACTCAACGTCAAACTATATAAAATTTTGCACTATTTTATCAAACTGAATTATCGGATGTCTCTTAGAATACGCTTAGTCATAATTATCAGCATTGATTGAGTTACGACTGAAGTGCGGTCTCGACTCTCGTTATAACCGCTTGCTGTGGTTTATTTAAATATAGCTTTGGGTTTGTCAAATGTTAGTACTACATTTTCACCTCAAATACTATATTGATTTCTAATTGTGCAGTGACCGAATCGTCATTAGGCTTTGTTTCGAAAATTTCGTGTTTACGACAAATTAGTTCTCTTCTATTGTCAATTTAATTTCACTTTCGAGTCTTTCGGTATTAAATTTACTTTTTTAATATTTGTTTGTTTTGTAATATCTTGTCTTTATAAAAAATTACCGATAAACAGAAGACAAACATTTAATTACACCATAATAAGCGGTTAGACCTAGATTAATAATGACTAAACCTAGGAGAAAAATATATGCAGGGTACATACACAGTGCTCATAAACGACACCGTCTGGGTAGTCACAAATTTTCCAAATGGGACCCATTATTTATTCAAAGAAGCTATAAAATAGCCGGATTAAAATTTAATATAAAAGGTGCTACGGGAACCAGTTTAACTACACTTAGTATGCATTTTTGATTTTATATCACTAAAAATAAAAACATTTCAAATGTTTCAAAATTCAATAAAAATTTTAGCTGTGCTTGCAAAATGATAGCTTATAAAATTATCTGTGATATTGCAACGTCCGTTCACAATATGTTACTACAAAAACATCCAGCAAATGGCGCCTGTACCGAAAAATACTGAATAATATATGATGTCAAATCTGTTTCGCCGCTAGCTGTGTATAAAAGATAATTCTACGTTTGTTGATGTTTTCATAGCCTCAATGTAACACCTCATATACATGACGACAATGTAATAATTGTGATATGATTATCTTTAATAAAAATGATATTGTTTAGGTATCATACCTATATACCATTTTACTAACAAATATATGGATTTAAATTAATCTGAAATAAATGAAATAAATAAAATAAAATAAATAAAATAAATATCATTAAAAGTGCCTAAGGCAAAACGGTTCATATTATTTTAGTAAAAGGAATCTTGGCTTTATTATGTTACCATTCAAGATTTATTCAATTGAAAGCGCCTCAAGCTTTTTATTAAAACTGAAGATGACCGTCAGCCATGTCATATAAAATTACGCTGTAATTTGAAATCGAGTTCCCTGGATGACCTATATTGGAAATTCAGGCTAGGTTCAAGCTCGTATTAATCGATGCTTTCTATATATGAAGAGCGAAGTATTTAACAGCGACGCAACAATTGATTGCATCCTGACGGGCCTTTAGTAAACAGTTTGAGCAATAGCGCACTAGCGGCTTGGCCGCAGCGGCCAGGTCGCGGCGGCCATCGAGATAGATACCTTAGTATGAAATCGCCACAGAGCGCGCGCACCTGGTCGCACGCGACCAGCGGCCACACTCAGCCGCAGCGGCCAGCGAGCGGCGCGTTTGCGGCCAGTGTTCAGTCGCTGGTCGCTGCGGCCACTGAGATCTATAGTACCTATTGTAGTAAAATCACCAGTGTGCGCGCACTAGCCGTGGCGGCCGCACGTGTTGTAGAGCTACAGCGTGATTTGTAATTATCGTGATGTCTTTCGACACGGAAAGATTTATAAGAAGCAAGGGATGAACCCAATATTTTTGCCTTTTCTTTTTCCGCTTCTTACTTATAAGATACAAAAGCACTGCTATTTCCTCAACGTCCATTTTGAAGCGCGCTGTACGTGCAACTGACGATCGTACTTCGTAGCCGTGGTTTTGGCCGCGTTGCAAATCGATCCCTGCGGCCTGGCCGCGCGAACTGGCCGCTGCGTCCAAGCCGCTAGTGCGCTATTGCTCTTTGATTGGCAATATCGACTCTTTAGTTTTAATGGTCAGCGTTGCGGACTGCGATACTGTCGTCGGTAGCTTGCACGTTTCATTTCCGCTCAATTTGATATCTCTGGGAAACCCATATCTTTGTGAACTTGTCTGCGATTGCGAAATTTATATTTTGAGATGTGGCTGGGTAGATATTATATACTTATACAATGTACTATCTATTGATTTTGACTTTCAATGTATGAACGAGTTTCTGAAATTATATGTTAAGTACATGAATACCATTTTTAAGTGCTTATGTTATGTTCTATTCTCACTATTGTTTTGTCTGTGTATTTTTCCATATATTTTCTCTGCATCATTACATTCCGTCACAGAATATAATCATATATTCCGTGCACTCATTAGTCTTCTACAAAAACACTCCGAAAAGTAAATGTCGAGTCGCTCAACATTTTCGTACACTTTAACAATAGTTATAACTAGAACATGTAAAACATTCAGATAAGTTTTTTGAAACTTTTGTGACATATTAATATTACAATGGTTTTCAAATTTCTAAACATTAAAATTTATAAGATGTAAGTTCATTTTCCCCAACAATCAGTAATATCTTGACTTTAAATTAATAATATAAGAATGACCTCAATCTGTGTCTTTATTTTGTAAAACAATATCATGATTTTATATAGGTATAACATCTTTACCACAAAACGTTACATGAAATTCAACTTCTCGTAACATGAAATTATGTGTACCTACTATAGTACAAGCTTTAATTCGATTGGAAGCCCGGTCAGCTGGTCGGTCACAACTCACACATGCACTCATGTAAAGTCGGGTCAAAAATTTTGACTGAGGTATATTTTGCACCTTGTGAATGTAACAGAAATGTTAGCGTTAGGTCAATAGGCCAGCTATGACGCTACGGGTTATAATTCGATTGAAAACCAGGTCGGTCACCTATTAAGCTCCTGTTCGTGACATAAAAAATATGTTAAAACTTTAAGAGCTCGCCTAAGTCTGTAATTAGATTTAACATTACATTTTGCTTGTACGGCTTCTTAATTCTCCTCTAATATGGGTTGTTCAGTCGCTAATTGTATGTAATACTCGTAATCATGATTGTACTTGTTATGTAACTGTCTTATTAATTTAAATAACACGAATCTACAGTAAAGTACATTCAAACATTGGGCGTATAGATTTAAATCCTATCATGTGATTGATATTTGATATAGCGTTAAAGATAATCCACATATTGATAAGAATGCAAACACGAGATTCATGCATATGTATAGAATTACAAAGCCAGTTAAGTTGGCGCTATATTCAAGATCAGTTGGAAACGAGGGGGCCATCTTTAAAGAAAACATAATGCCGAGAGCTCTCGAGCGTCGACAAGCGCGCTGTAAATTCAGTTTGCAGAATAAGTTAACGAGGTGCCACTGTAGTGGAAATATTTATTCGCAAATAAATATTATGCACATAATTTTCAATAGGAATATTCAATAGGTCATAATAAAATACAAGAACACATTTTTAGAATCAAGAAATCGCTGGCAATCGTGCAGGTTTGCTCTGAAAGTTATCGTAACAAATACGATAATACAAGTATTTGTTGTTATTCTTGGTTCCGTTTTATAATTACAACTTTTTCTCTGTAAATATAAAATTCGCGTTTTACAATGCAAGTTACCATACTCCTCCACAGATCTGTGATTTGTGAATCGGTCAGCATCTATTTTTCGTACCTCTATTATAGATATAAGGCTAAGGAAGAACAACGTAGGTCGGGTCAGCTTGTTTCAATTCAGATTTAACGATTCGTTGCCGTGCCTTATTTCAGTTTAATTTTTATGAAAAATTATTACATTGTCGTCATGAAAAACATTCAATAACAGCTGATATTTTTATAACTCAATTTATGATTACTTACTAGCTTTCAGTGTAAATAATCATTTATTTTATGCTGATAAGTGATTATTACTCAATTGTTAATTTAACCTGTCTTGTTATATTGTTATATTTCATATTTATTAATAACCAACAACATTTTAACAGTTTTCATGATCACAATTACGAACATACCTAACAGGACAGATTAAAAGATTTATATACGACAGAAATCTCACATATCATGTTCATTTTGATGTTTCTTTCTTCTTGCATCAATAAAGAAAAAATCAAATGTACCACGCGGTGTCTACGGTTATGGCGATGAGGTAAATGTGCCCCGTAGGTGTGCCTGTAACTGACATGATACCACTCCTTTAACCTATTATCGTAACTAACGTAAATCTATAACAGCTTACTGAACACGTAAATTCCTCTACTTGCGCTTATCTCTACTGCTAACTACTGCTTTAAATACGCATGCATTGGCACAATCCCTTTGTACTCACTACACCTTAGACGTAAGGCGTAATAATGCTATGTTAAATATAAGTTCTACATGCCTGATTGCAACTCATTAGAAGACGATAATTAAAAAGATCGATACGACAATCAAATGGTTCTTGACCTTGATACGATCAATATGTAACGCGTGTCAATGTCTGTGACACTGAAAATAATAGAATGATTAATGATGCGATTGGTAATGTTTGGATTTCAGTGATAACAATGTGTTTACATATGACGTAAACCGTGACCTTATTGTTAATGGTGTATCTACCATCTCTCACAATTGTAAAGGGAAAACATTGAAAAAACGTTTTATATATTTTACTATCCTTTTAATATTATACAATGTTTCCTGAATGATGTTTCCTTTACGAGGATATTAGGTTTCTAAGAAAGAGTTGTATACTTCTATATTTTTTTTATACTGCAAAGTTAGCATGTGCAACTGATCTATACATATTCTTATAACATTGATGAACACGTTACCATTGCATTATAATATAAACTATCAACTGTTTAGGAGGAATGGAGCCGCCCGCGACTTGCGAGGCGGGGACTCGGAAGCGCATAATTTTCAAGAATACACCTACAAGAAAATAACTCCTTGCGATGTTTGCTCACAAGTTCTACGAGGTTAGTATGTTATTATTGTAACTAAACATAAATACAAGTTAATACTGAAGTTAAATACAAAGAATATTTATGTATCTTGTTATATTCTTGGCTACTAACTTATCATGCCTTAGAAATGCGTGTCGGCTAAGTAGGGGTGAAAAACTCACGCTAGATTTATAACAGTACTTCATTAATTATGTAAATCGATATATACAATATACATAGAGAATGCAGATATACATCATTAGTCTGTTGCGTGGTTGTAGGTTAATAATAATACGACGAAACTAAACATTAACATTTTCGCTGTGAAATATAAATGACAGTTTTATATTGCTATTACTTTTTTTTTCAACTTAATTTCGTTAATGTATTTGTGACATTATAAACTTGTACCTACCTATTAGGTTTCTACATAAAATTAATCATATAATTTAGAATGTAGGTTAGGATTAGTGTTGCCCAAATTCAGTCTTGGTCTTGCAGTCTTGGTCTTGTTCTTGCGTTTTTGCAAGACCAAGACCAAGAACAAGACCGCGTATTTTTAGCAAGACCAAGACCAAGACTGACCGTGCAAGACTTGAGCAAGAACAAGACATAGTCGCAAGACTCTTGCGTCTTGCAGCTAGGACTTAGCGCTATTTCACTGAGTAGTTAGGTGTAACAGTTCGGTGTATAGGTAGGTACGCTTAGGAATTCTATGAGACGCAAAAAACTGTATCAAAGAATATGAAAAACTGGACCTATGCGCATTACGACTAATACCATAAACATAGCGAATAAAAAAATATCTATTAAAATCGAACTGAGTGCATGCATAGTTATGTTTTAACCATCGGCACTTTGATAATGCGGCATCAAAGGTTTTGTACTTACTTCTCAAAGAAATTTGCCGCTTTTCGGAAGTAGGTACATGGTTATGAATTATGATACACGCGCCGGCGGCTTCTTTTGAAATCTAAAACAATCGTTGCCGCCACGTCGAAATCATAACATTTGACACTATTTGATTATGGTATACTCATGCAAAATAATTTCGAATTTTTTTAAGAGTACCTACAGGTGTTCCAAAGAATAAATAAGTTTCAGAGTGCTTAGAATGAAAATGAATACATTATACTGATCACGCAAGTATCTTTACTATGGCTATGTTAATTCAAGCTCACAATGTTCCAATTCTAATACGTTTTTCTAAGATTTAAAGTAAACTTTAATAAATAGTAATAGACTAATAGGTAATTGCAAGACTTGCAAGACTCTTGCTGCAAGACCAAGACCAAGACCAAGACTGGGAGCGCAAGACCAAGACCAAGACCAAGACCAGGTGTATTGGCGCAAGACCAAGACCAAGACTGGCTAAGTCTCGTCTTGTTCTTGCATTTGGGCAACACTAGTTAGGATTAAGAAACCTAAAAGCTAACGTTTTGTTAATCGAAATGACTCGACAGTTTCGGATAAGGAAATTTCAGCAGTCACCAAAATGTAGAAGTTCAAAACTATTTGCCCCGTTTTGCCTAAAGATGGTAACGAGTTTTTGTTATATCAATAGAAATAACTTTGTAACTGGTTTCTAGATAACGACAGTCGCCTTTGTATTTTAAATCATTAGTTTAAAAGCTCAAATAAAAACACGGATACTAAAGCTATAATTAGATCATCCATTAGACTTACCGTCGCTTAAGGTTACACGCCATTAATTAATGCTTCTTTTCCGTTAACCTGATTTTTTTTTCACTGGCAAACAGATAATATTTAAGATTTAAACTGAAAACAGTTGTCACAAAATTTTATCAGTAGTTTTAATTAATTTTGAAATAACAGTAAAAAATATTGTTAGGTAGGTATATAAATTTTACACACAAATTCATTTTGAACACAAATTTCTGACCATTTTAAGAAAACAACTTATCTCTATAGATTTGTACCCTTGGTATCATTGAAATTCAAAGGGAAAATGATTATAAAACTTAACCATAGAAAAGTGAATTGTAATATCCGTTGGTTTTAACGCCTAATTATGGATAGTATTAAAAGCAATTTATAAATATTATGTATTGAAAAAAAAAACAGAATACCTACAGAGACCTCGTTTCATGTTCGATTTGTTTTTCTATAAATGTTTCAATTTTTTTTATCAGGTCACACTCGCCAAGGCCTCCGATGCCGTATGTGCAAGATGAACGTGCACACAGATTGCATGCCGCAGGTCGGCAAATGCCAAACCAAGACGAGGCTCCTGCGCCGACAGAAAAGCACTTCCGAAATCGAAGCCCATCGAGTCCAAGATCCTGGATATGATGAAGAAAGTAAGTCGTAGGATATACAGTGTAACACTTTTGTATAAACTATAAGTAATGAAAAATTTCAACACTTCAATTCGACGAATTAATATCAAACATGGCTTTATCTGTGTTTAGGGTAAACTTGCTTAATTCGTACCTGCGCACTATATGTTTTTAGGCCCGAAAAAGTGACATTCTTGTTTTATTGGAAATATCTAAGGAGCTTCTCTTTTTAAATGTACGAGTAGAACACCCAGAGTTTTATTTCAAAAACACGATTTTTAAAAAAATATTTAAAATATTGGAATTTTCGCGGCCGACTGAGCTAAATAAATTCGTATAAAAAAAAATAGATACACTAGATAATTTATTATGTTGCTAATATATGTAGTGATTATAGGCGCAAATTATCCCTTTTTGAAATTTTCGATATTGTCGATAGAGGCGAAAGTATTGTAATTTTTATTGATTTTCGTTTTTATTGCACGCCTCATAAGCGAAGCGTTGAGGTGGGTACTACTGTCACTTCGCGCAAAACATCTGATTTTTCAAACTTAAAATGTCTTTATGTATCATACATTGCACTTGTAAGATAATACATACACACACATATTAAGAAAAAACACTATTTTTAACATTCATGATATTTTTTATTTCATTTTTGTTATTTAAACTAGTTAAAAAACAGTTTACAAAAGTTCTGTCTTGGACGTCCGTGTGTCTGTATGTGCGGAGGATTTTCTTGTTAACACGATAGCGACCGAAATACTTTACTAATCGAGTCTTTTTTTTTCTCTTACGCTTGAGTATGCTCAGGAATAGAACCCTTTCATTTTTCAGGGTCTGATTCGATGTGGTTTAATTGTTATTAAATAAACAAAAAAAAAAAAAATATCGACTGTTCTCCATAATTTTAGTATATCTATATATATTCTTTATTTACACCATATACATAAAAAAATACATAAAATACAATAGGGGTGAACCAAGTCAACTGTGAGATGCTTTGGATTGCGTCCAGCAGGTGACACTACTTGTAGCGAAGCGCGAATTCAAATATTTTTCCGGGTTAAGGCTGAACCATAGTAAATCGACTTTTTATTTTTTTATATATTTTGCACGCCTCATAATTTTTTTCAAATTTTTGCACGTCTCATAATTTAGTTTTACACGCCTTATAAATATAGTAGAGAATAAAAATTACATTTATTTATTGAGTTTTTTTTTTTTAATTGTCATTATGCAAGTTATAACCTCGGCTTGGAGGCGTGCACTTTTGGATTTTCCAAACTTTTTTTTTATATTATATGCAGGCGTTAGTAGAAGCTCTGTTTAGTACCAAAAGAAGCCTTGAACTGAGGGCTACATGTGACAAAAATACTACATTCTAACCACGAAGTTATTACGAGATATAGATTTTCAAAGAATTCAATGTCAGGGTTGACCCTAGTAAAGAAAAAGTCAAAGCTGTTTTTTAACAATTATATATATCATCTATCTATTACCAAGTTTTTGTTTATGTTTTAAGTCGTTAGTTATAGTCGATATTTTAATATTATTCAATATATTATTATAGGTAGGTAATCCTTATGATATGTAATAAATTAACTGAATAAAAAAAATCTTAGATTTTTAAGACAGTTCAATAATATCAAATTAATACAAATAAATCTCCATTTTCGTCAATATTTCGAGCATTGTTCATAGTAATCTCATTAAAAGTCAAACGGAATTAACGGTAAAAATATTGACAACCCTATCTTTGAATTCTTTGAAAATCTATATCTCGTAATAACTTCGTGGTTAGAATGTGGTATTTTTGTCACATGTAGCCCTCAGTTCAAGGCTTCTTTTGGTACTAAACAGAGCTTCTACTAACGCCTGCATATAATATAAAAAAATAAAAACGAAAATCAATAAAAATTACAATACTTTCGCCTCTATCGACAATATCGAAAATTTCAAAAAGGGATAATTTGCGCCTATAATCACTACATACATTAGCAACATAATAAATTATCTAGTGTATTTTTTTTTTTATACGAATTTAATTAGCTCAGTCGGCCGCGAAAATTCCAATATTTTAAATATTTTTTTAAAAATCGTGTTTTTGAAATAAAACTCTGGGTGTTCTACTCGTGCATTTAAAAAGAGAAGCTCCTTAGATATTTCCAATAAAACAAGAATGTCACTTTTTCGGGCCTAAAAACATATAGTGCTGCGCCTAAATCGTACCTCGCCTATATCTCGGCTTGGGTAATAGTTACCAGCGCCTCTGATGGCATAAAATGTCAATAATAGTCGGCCATATTGCCATGTGACAAATAAACACCTGTTACGTTGCTCCCGACTAAAATATTGAACAGGTAAGTTTTTTCTTACTTTTTGAGTAATTTTTTCGCATACTTCACAAGAACTGTCTTCCAAGTTTACCGTTCATAAGTTGTTTAACTGTTTATTATATATTTATGTGTATATTTGGGAATATATTTCACATAGTAAAGCCGGCTTGTTCGTTGACAGTTTTTTTTGCGGCAAATTTGAAAATCATTTGATACTTGTGCCTATTTCATACTCGCAGCAACTTCTTAAAACGTACCGGTACGAATGAACGAAAACACCTCAAAAAGGAAACAAGAAAAAGAAACAAGAACAAGATGAAAATGACAGTTGGTATTGCAAAATATGTCAAGAAGACGTAGAAGAAAACATGATTAAATGCAGTAATTGTGAAGTATGGGTACATGTGCTATGTGCAGGAACAACTAAAAAAATAAAATGTTATTACTGCGATGACCCATAGGATTTGGCAAAGACCATCCGTTGTATTAATAAGAATTAATCTAGGTACATTAAGATTAAGAAAAAGAGGAGAAGATTATTAAGATTGTGATTTTTAAGACTGTAAACCAATGATAGGATCTCAAAGTACGATTTAAGAATATACTAGTACGATTTAAGACCATTCATCTTAAATCGTATCTACTTTTTTTAAGTTTTTGAAAATGGTTTATTTCTCAGAAGTTTATAAGATTTATGTTATTTTTTGTTGAAATACTAATAGAACATTAGTGAAATTATAATTACTTAATATAAATAACTGTGTATCATTGTTCATTTCCAAAATTTTTGAGGTTCTCCTTAAGTGGTACGAATTAGGCAAGTTTACCCTAAATATTCTGTAAATACTTTTCATCTAAATGGTACAGAATTTGTAAAACAAAATATTTGCAATACACCCACGTTTCATTTGTATTCACTTTACAACTTAATTTGAAATCGAAACATATTTATTGAAATTGTAATATTTGTTATGGATGCTTTGAACCTTTTATTTCCAGGAATTTAATCCGAATTTTATTTGAGCAGGACATTGGAATGGATAGACTGTTTTACTTTTTAATTTGTTTATTTTACAATGAATAGCGAACACTTCGAACAACTCGACACACTCACAAGCTTGCATATATATACCTACACAACTGCAGAGCTCACGCATTACAAACAGTTACATAATATTCGGATGCTATTTGCATTGTCCAGGCTCGGAAGGCAGGTGGCTGAAAGGACCGCGACTTGCCAAGATGTGTTTCAAACGATCAGTCGAGTTTAATGACTATGATAGCTACTATGAGGAGGGTATGCATTGAGTTAGTCAGGAATGATCCCTAGTGCCCGAGCTCATGTGAACTAATACTATTCTAGGGAAGCGTGCCGATCGCCGATCGTAAAACATTCCACAGCAATATTTCACTACTAACATTCCCAACAGATCGCCGGGTGTGCGACATGAACAATTCATGGTCGTTCACAACGATTTAGAATCTTGACCGGATTTTAACAAATATTTGTTTTTCGAAAATCTATAGTAGCAGTGCATTGATAAGACTTTAATAATAATCAATACGAAACGAGCACAACAGATTACTAGATAATCAATATTGACAATCAAGAATTATTTTATATTTCGCACCCGGCGAATCACCATAATAGGGCACATGTCGCGATGATCGTTAGAGTTTGTAATCGGATTTGATACTAACATGCCGCTCGATGCTTAGAGGAGGAAGTGGATCAGACGTACCAAGTACTGAAGCGCGCCAACGAAATAGCGAAGCCGGGTGGGGGAGGGCCGGTAGTCCGCGTATCGGCCCCAGAAGAGCCTCCGCCGGCGCGCTCCCCGGCGCGCCCCTCCACTGGCTTGGCTGTGGCGCCTCAGCAAATCTCCTCCAGCTCAGGTCTGGCGCCGCACCCGGTCGCGTTCTCGAGCGCGTAACATAACCTCGCGGTGCAAACTTGCGACGAACGTTATGCATGCACGGAACTTTTGGTTGACGAGAACTTGAGCGATGAACGGCAGTCGTGAAAGAGCCTGTTTCGAATCGTGAGAATGCTTGTGCAGTAGTGAGGAAGACAATGTCACTTTATGAATGCGACGTTCGGCGGACGTTTGCACCCGGATCTTACGTTACGCTCTCCTCGTTCGCTTCTCCGCTCGATCGCGTAGGCCGCCGACCGTCGCCCGGCGTCACCGGGCGACGGCCGGCCGGCAGCTTCATTTAACACTCGTTTTCAGTAGTGTCGAACTTTTTGCACGCCTTCCGTAAGTCGCGGGCGCAGGGCGGGGGCGGGGTGCGGTCGTACTCAGTGCTGCTTGTCGGTAGGCGCGGCCTCGCGGACCGACGGCGGCATTCGGCGGCGGCTCTTCGCCGGCGTCAAGAGTTTGTCCATGTGGGGATCGAAGTCGCGGCGGGGCTCTCCGCAGCATCGGTCCATTTCTCTACCGGAAAGTACGCGCCCACGGCTGCCGTAGCGCAACGCTGTTTCACCGCCTTTGAGCTTTGTCCGTCCCGTCTTCTGGTTCACGGCGCCTCAGTTTATTTGTGCCATTCATTTCGATGTGTTTTGTTTTATTTTTAGTTCGTTTTGCGATGACTGTGTTTAGTTTAGACTTAGGTAAATAGTAACTGTAACCCAAAATATTCATAGCTGCTTGCTGCCATATTCCCGATGTGAAATCCCAAATCGATTGACTATTGTCTATTCCTTACCTATTTGTTCTATTTTTTTATTTTTTATTTTATATTTTTACTTATTTTTTGTTTTGTTTGCAACTTCTCCTTGCAGAATCAGAAGAAACTACAACGCGACCTTTCGGACAACCGTTATGTATCACAAATGAAAACGGCGATCCCCCGCCTTCGATCCTAAAGCCCACGGCCAGCGTTCGCAAGAAAATATGAAGTGTTACAAGTGATCCCATTATAATGAGGTCATTTCAACAATCATACGAGCACCCACCCGGCCTGGGCTTTCCGTAATAGCCATCTCTCGATGTCCTATAACTAGCACCCGAAACGCCCCGCGTTCTGTGATATGTATATTATTATTGTTACAATAAAAAGTGAAAACGATGTAGCCGCTTTATTTTTTCTGGAGCCTTCACTAATTGCACATCGAATATCAATACGAGCGTTTATTTCCCTTCGGCCGCAAAGTAAGTGGTGCATGGCTTGGCGGGTGATACATTGGCATGCGTCTTCCGGCAACATGTATATAATATATCACATGTCGGCTCTATCATCTATGAAGCACTAAATGCAATCTGCTGTTTTCGATTTAATCTATCTGAATCACACTGAACTGTTGTGCCACTAACACACTTCTTATTTCTGAAAATACAAATTTACAGTTTGAGTTTGTTTGTGTTTTTATTTTGTGCTTTCGCTCTACTAACTATTCTTCGGTGCCATCGTAACAGTTTACAGGTTGACAGTGAATAGGTGGACACGTATGCCTAATATTTATTAATAGACTCGATCCTGTTTACTTTGTCCATACAGGTTCGATGAAGAACTCCAAGAGTGCCCAAATGTTAAGGCAAGCAGACCGCACCAGTCCCTTACCTGGTATAAACTGTAACACGTATCTAAACGATCCCTAGTAGATAAATGTTTTGAAAGTATTATTTTTGAGCAGTGATTAATTTTCTTCTCGCCCGAGAACACACTACTGTTGGCGAGTTGCATTTATTGAACATTAAATACATTATGTACATTCGAATCGTCACTGAACATTCATTTGATACCACTGATATGCGTAGATTTTGAAATAACGATAAGGTAGGTTTTCTTTGACAACTTCTTACTTTTTGTCTTGACTTATGTGTATGGTATGACCTGTTAAATAAAATTTTATTCTTATAATTTTGTTGCATTGCTTCGCTTTTGCAGATTATTGTAATTATTAAATGTTGCAACTGATTTAATTTAAGGAAATAACATAATGGAGAACTTTTTGAAAATTCAAGGTAAATAATTACTTTCATTATTTTAAATCACGAACGTTAAAATGATTTTCGAAAGGTTCTACTAAATGACAATACATATTTCAATCAATGTTCATTACCAGCCATTACTCGCTAATAACCATTTCAATTTTACTACATTGGGCTGATCAAAGTAACTTGATATATTTTGCAAACTAAATAGACTGCCATGTTTACTCATTAACATTGCCTATCAGTTGACATTTATAAACAAGCAGCTCATATATCTACAATTAAATTGCAAATCATAATAGTGAACGGTAAACTTTAATGCTTTTGCTCATATTGAGTACCTGTTGTAGCGCCACATTCACCGAGACGCCAAAAGTTGAATCTTAGGATGAAGAGCCTTTCTTTGGATTCGCCGGAGTGCGGAGACCTGAGGCGGCGACCTGCCAGAGACCAGCCCTCGCAGGGCAGCAGAGTTCTATGTACGATCCTTTCCAATAAAACGGGTCCAAAAAACTTGACTAACCTTTTTAATATCTTATGCGTCCACGGCCGTAAACATTACCGTCCCCGCTTTGTGTTCTCGATCACGATCAGAACTTTCAACTGGATGTACACGATTAAAATTCTTGAAGAAGTTACGGTCTTGGATCCAAAAGATATTTAATTGCTTGCGACACATTCTTGCAAACTTCCGAAATTGTTTAGCTGACAAAAAGTACCTAATAATAAATATTTAACGTATGCACATCTCGATACAATTTTACACTGAAGGAATGAAATCTTCCTATTATTTTCGAAATTGCAACTATAATTTACTAGTATTTATCGCAACATGACGCTGGCATCGTTTCAGTGCTCCTCTAAACCTATTTTATGTGGAACATTATTCGAGGAACTGCACGAACAATGAACTCTACATAGTATACTTTAATCACGCACAGTCTAAACGCTAATGAATGAAATGGATTAATTTAAAACTCAAGTCGGTTTTTTGGACACCAATGTTTTCTTTATTCCGATGCGATGTCGTGTTAGCACAATCGATGTCAATCCTAAAAAATTTCCCTCCGGCTTAGCTTGTGTATGTAACATAGGATATCTACTGTTTTATTTTCCTGTCTAGCCAATCTAAATGTGGTATGCTTTCGACGTCGTATATGACTAAAATCCTTTTTGGTGTTCTCGTTAACTTTTATCATATGGTAACGTAATACGCAAAGCGTGTTTGGAATCCTGCAATGCGACAACGGTTGTAAGTTTTATCCTGTTTAACTGAAAATTCATTTCTTTTGCATGTTTTAATTTATGTTTATTTCTTTTTTAGATAACCACAAAGAGAATTGCATGAGATATGGTTCCTTGAGAATAAGCAACAACACTGTATATAATTATTCGCAATCATGTACGTTTCATTCTTGTAGTTGGCTTATCGATTTGAAATGCGATATTATTTCTTCTTTTAAATGCCTAGTAATTAATTGCCACCTTCCCAAAAAAAAATATTTACTATTTATGAAATGATTCGCATTTCATTTCGGCAAATACTTTCATGCAATGTTCGTTTCAATAATTGACCTCTAAAATAAAAGTAAAGGTCAGAATTCATTATCGTTCCCGTACAATTCATTGGAAATTAATTAGTGACTCTATCAATATATTGATACGGAACATTGTTTGCTGAATGCTCTATCTATAGATAAGTAATTGTAACAACAAGTTTTATTGCGATCATAAAAGCGATAGCTCTTTAAAAGCTTTATTAAACTTAAACAAATATTGGCCCTTCAAATTAAAATTACAAGGAATCTAAGAAGATTCAAACTGCTTTTTATATTTTTATTTTCCCAGATATATAATGAAGGAGGCTAAATAATTCAGCCTTAATGGTTATGTACTTTAAAGTAATTGGGTTGTAATAATTGGACTAATAAAAGTTCTTAAAAACATTTAACTTGTTCAGTTCAATCGATGACCTTGCTGGTGTCTAGATTGTGACTATTGGCATAAGTACGTAGACCTTTGACTTGCGCAGTACACACTTGAGAGAATAACAATTTTGTATGAAGGGATAATTGATATAACACTGAAATATAAGATTAACAATATTTCTCTTTCCTTCACATAGAGATGATAAAGGTTTTTTGGAATAACAAATATATAGAATACATTCATATTTCAAAAGAATGCTCTATGCTCTAGCATTCGTAACCTTATCTATGGTGTTATTAAAAAATTACATCAGATTACTAACAAATACACCATGCAACAAAAATAACTTTTCGTCTTTACATTTAGGGCCAGTTCACCCCTTCCTGATAGCGTCACTGATAGCCTTTTTGACGTATTATACGTTATTTGTCATTTTAATTTTTCATTTTTTTACTTACAAGAATTACAGGAAGCTATGAACTCGGTCCTTAATCGTGTAAACAGCCTAATTTTAAATCTTGTGGAGTCAAATAATGTCTCCTTTTTCTTTAAACTATACAATTTACATATAGCTCCATCATCGCCGGTGCATAGCCGACGTCTCCTCAGTACTCGTGGCATTCGGATGAGCAGCGTGGAACTGCCAGACGAGCCAGACAAGAGTCTGTCCTCGAACAGTGCAAGTCCATGCCCGTCGCCTGTCAAGCAGCCCACGGTTTGTATTCAGCTTTTGAAACTATCTTCTGGTAATTGTGGTGAAAAATTTAATTATACGTAAGTCTGTGTGAGTTTTTCAGACAGGTTTATCCTGTAGAAGGTATTGAACTAATTTTTCATGGTATGATGATAACAGCGCGAGCCCATGCCCTTCGCCCGTCAAATAGCCCACGGTTTATATTCATTGTGGCCACGTTAAGGACGCGAGGCGCGAGAGCAGACGAGGCGAGGTGCGGCGTCCACATTCTCGCGTTCAGTCAATCAGTATATAGATGTTATATCATGTGTAGATGTTATCCACCATCGCCTTCTTCTGAACGCTTTTTAACTTTATAAGTGTGATATACTTTAACAAAATTCATATACGCAAAGACGCATAAAGTTGCGGCACTTGTCACTTCGAGCACGTCCATTATGCTCGCGACACAGAGAGAACTGAACAAAGGCGAGAGTGAAGATGGATACAACCTCGTGTTGTCTCGCCTTCCTTAACCTCGCTAAACCTCGCCTCGCCTAACCTCGACGAGAGTGAAGAGCTAGCATTATATTTATTATGGCGTAATTGGGATCTTGAAGCAGCTTTTGCAACTATATGGCAGTTTTCAGATAAAATTAACTGGGAGATGGTGCCGTGTTATAAGTAATTTTTAATAATACATAATTAGTTACTGAGATAACAGCGCGAGCCCGTGCCCTTCGCCCGTCAAGCAGCTGATGGTTTGTATTCATTATGGCGGTAATTGGAAAACTTGATCGCAACTAAGTATGTGAGTTACGTTTTCAGACAGGTTTAGTTAGCTGATGTTAAATTTTAATTTTAACTGAAAGTTTATTGGGATCCTTGTCTTATTGTATAACAAATGGAACATACATATATTATGAAATTCATCGAGTCAGATATAACTATTGTATTTGATTCATACAGTATATTGGTCCATGTGCATACTCAAGCATTTCGTAAACTACACATAGTAAGCTTACGAAATGCTTGTTACTTACTTATTAAATAAATAAATAAGCTCTTAAATAAATAGTTCCAACTTCTTAATTGAAACACCGTTACATTCATTTCTTGAAAGCAACTCACTTTCGAAGTGCGTGCAGAGACCAAATTAAACTACAAATCAATGAAATTTACGTCACAAATGAAGTGTAGTACTCAATCATTTTTCATATTTACGGAAAACGCGACAAACGTTACGAACAACAACAATGTCAGTTACTACTAAATTACTATTCCTTTTTAGAAACATCAGCGTCTCCTCCCTACAAATCTATATGTGATTCTCTACAACTTCAAGTCGCGTCATGCTGATGAACTCGATCTGAAAGCTGGATACAAAGTGACTGTCATTGATACCTCTGACCCCGATTGGTGGAAGGGAAAGTGTTTGGGAAAAGTGGGATACTTTCCGTCTAAGTACTGCACTAAACTGCAAGCCGGGGAACGGCCATTGCAAGTCACACATAACCTACAGGTAAGTGATGATCCTATTACATAATACACACTACATAGAGCAGTACATGTGTTTGTCACTATATCTAATCAGCTGGACCTATTTGAATGAATTTTGATGTGTCTTCAGATAGATTCAAATGGTTGAGATTTATACAATACAATTTTCGAACGCGAGCGAAACCACAAATTTCCTATAGACTAGAATATAAAGCAAGTTTAGTATTAGCTAGGTATCGAGTTTTTTGTTATTCTTCCGCGTAGAAGTTACCTTCAGTGTCGGTGGTAGTACTAAAGAAATTACTTTTATAAAAACGTGTAAATGTTATCATGAATACAAAAGTTTTTATTTGATGATGATTGGCATATATTATGGTAAGGGATAAAGGAAATTCATAATTTAATTTGGCGTCTTAAGGGATGGCTAGAATAGAATAGAAGATGGCTTTCTGAAAGGTTAACGAAGGGATAGAACAGGATATCACTTTGATTATTTGGGATTATTTAAGTTGATACGAGATTTGAAATCACATGAGACACTGAATAATTTCATCGATAATATATTGCTTTATTTCATAATATAGAGTACTTTATTTTGAAAGTACTTACTTACGACATGTAACATTGTAACCAAGGATTTATATTATTTTCTTGATGAATGTTTTTAAATAACTTTTAATACCTGGGGAACATTTCTTTCAATTATTGCAGACTAGCTTCCGCCCGCGACTCCGTCCGCGCGGAAAAATTAAGAAAAATTAACATTTATTTTTTTTCTACGTATTTTTCCGGGATAAAAAGTATCCTATTTTATGCCCAGGATCATAAGGTATAATTATACCAAGTTTCATCGAAATCGAACCGTTAGTTTTCACGTGATGCCTTCACATACAGACAGACAGACAGACAGACAGACAGACAGACAGACAGACAAAAATTTTTTTAATCAAATATTTGGGTTTGGTATCGATCCAGTAACACCCCCTGCTATTTATATTTTCAATATTTTCAATGTACAAAATTGACCCTTCTACAGATTTATTATAGGTATGTATACTTAAAAACATTTAGGTTCCTACTCTCTAATTATTATTATTATTTTCATTCTGATTATTTTAAATCAAAAGCTGTATAATAATTAAAATTGTATTTGTAAATTTAAATAAACAATGCAATCCCACTTCATTGACATTTTATATTTTAAATAATCCATAACAAACCACGATTTTTAAAAGATGCATACAAAATCTTATTACTTTGCCAAATCCAATTAGAGGATGAAGAAGACTTGATCTCGATTCCGGTAAAATTGATTCTCGACAACTGCGGCAAACTGCGGTGAATAATAATAGTAAATACTAAATATCATTCAACCTTTTAAAATTATGATGAAAAGTTAAAGCAATAAGAATTTTTCCTCGTCATCAATATTACCTAATTTCTATTAATCATGAAGAATCTATTATATCTATGTTAGAAAGGAAGATCAGTTAGGAAGATCAGTTAATATCTATATATTTCTATGTTAGAAAGGAAGATCAGTTAAAATTGAGTTAAATATTTCGACATTGGATAGGTAGGTGTCCTTATTCTACTAGAAATTTTCTTCGTAAAAAGCCGGAGTAAGATAGTAGTCTTAATCTAAATACTTCATATCTTTATAAAATAATATATTTATATCTATAAAGTATTCCAAGGCCTAATAATTATTTATCACACTTTACGCCGCCGTAAATGTTTCAGAATATTTTATGTCTAATAAATACTCATAAGGCGGGCGTGCGAAGCCTTCATTTTAATTGTGTTTATGGATAGTATTTTTCTTTTCTTTTAAACATAATAAAACACCTAAAGAACATGATAACAATAGTTTAAAATATATTGTAACATATCATCAATAAATTAAAAACATTCATAATAAATGTTGTGTATCTGTTTTGATATTTTTGAAAGCACCTACTTAATATGCATATAAGTAGATACAATCACGAGTATTCATTTTGTATCGAACTTTAAAGTTTGTTGTCGATAGTTGGTAGTTCTCAAGGTAAATAAATAACACAGTTACTGATCTTAGAAAGAAATGAATAAAAACTATAGCAATTTCCAAGCAATGGTGACTCAATACTCAATACTCAATGTGTAATCGAAAATAAATCCGTGGAATAAAAAAATATATCAGTTTGTTTTCTATAACTTTGTGAAGAATTTTCCACCCTCATAGCTTTCCATTGTATTAAGATAATATTTTACCTAAACGAGCTTATCCAATATATTATGTAAAATAATAATAATATGAAATACTTTGACAGCAATAAGACATTTTGTTTTCGCTTTTTTTTTCTAGTACTTACATATTGCATTTGTATTGTGTGTGTTTTTAATTAAATGTTAACTCTCGTTCATGTAATAATGGAAGGCTATCGATTTGTAGAGTATGTTTATTTGATTTTAAATTTATAAAGAATAGAAAAAAATCGATCACGAGGCGGGATACGAACCCGCGTCTTCCACGCTAATCCGGGGCGGATCTCGGATATCGAATTTTTCTATATTAGCATTTGAATGTCATAAAACCAAAAATATAAATTATTTTATTTTATTTTATTTTTTATTACGTCGATCTTAAACTACAACAGTTTAAGAAGCTACAAAAAACATGAAATAATTCATAGTTTAAATCATTCATAAAAAACAAGAACTGAACTGAACGGGAAAGATTTGACTGTATTTATAATGACAATAAACATCCCACTAGTAAAAGCTCTACATTGAAACTTTTTATGTTAATCATATCATCTGTATTGACGCCAAAATGTATTCACTTTCCTCTTGACAACAAGATAGTAGAATAGCAATAGGATGGATTTACATTCACATCAAAGTATGATATGTTTACAATATGTTATCAAATACTAAACATCTAGGAGATTTGGTAATTTCCTCGCCAATATATGAGAAAAACCTTTACAATAGTGTAACTCTTGATACTGTGTATTTAATACAATTCTTACCTACGTAGTTGGGCGTTGCCTCGTACGTGTTTAAGAGTATTCCTTTCACGTATCGCAATTTTCGATGCGTGATATATCGTTTTCGTATTGCAAATCATATTTATCCAATACGTCATGTTATTTATTGTCACCGCGAGGACTTAATACTGAATAGGTTGAAATTTAGGACCTGAATGAGTTACTATGGACTGAGCAAATATTGTTTCAAACTATGTAATATCATGAATGCGAAAGATTCATGACGCGTATGTAAAACTACTTTACGGATTCGGATGAAACTTAACAATAATAAAGGTTATAATATATTATAATAATTAATAACACATGCTATAGAAATATTTGATTTTGCCTAACGTCCGCGGGTGAAATCGAGCGGCACAGCTAGTAAATCATAAATAAATTAATTTTAGGTATCTGACGGTGATAATGGCCTGATGCTGCTGCGTGATCAGATCGTGATCCAAGTCGGTGATGAAGTGGACGGCATGGTGATGATCCGCTCTGGTGATAACCGCCAGGGAGTGTGCCCGGTGAAGTTTCTACAGGAAGTGTGACGCTTTAAACTGCCGAACTTCAGCGCTTTCCGAGTAAGTATATATAGAAAGTATAGAAGAAGTATAATTACTGTTTTTGTTATGGGGATCCTAAAATAGAGAATACTATTTAGTATAAATATATTATACTTGTGCAATACTTACTGTGTTCCTAATACCTATGAATAAAATTAAAAGTTTAATTAAAACAAGACACACTTCTGTTTTTTTTCTGAAATTTACACAAAGCGCAGTTGCAGTGCCGTATTC
>CAJQZM010036282.1:3610-19053 GCA_907164665.1 Colias nastes
GCTACCCCAAAAACCATGAAAATGACATCCATGACGAAAAGATGTAATTTTTCGTCGGCGCCATTTTGGATTTTAGATTTGACCTCATATTGATTAATAGCTACTCCAACTCTTTGAAAATGACACCCATGACGAAAACATTCAAATTTTCGTCGGCGCCATCTTAGATTTTAGTTTTGACCTCATATTGGTTAATCGCTACCCCAAAAACCACCCACATTTGCTACTTAGGAAAAGTTCAGATTTAAAGATATCATAGGTAATGTGACGATTATAATTTCATTCCGACCGTTTCTCGGAATAACATACATTTATTATGAAGGGTTTAATATATTGCCGGTAATATAATATTGTGATGTATGATAATAATTATTAATTCATAAAAAAGTATTTTATACATTTCTTAATAAGCTTCGATATTGTATACATTATACAATAATACAATTCATTAATTGATTATTATTCAAATTGTTGTAAAATAGTCACAATTTTTTAAGTTGGTTGAATACACTAACATACTTATCAGGATCGTACCTACTAATAAAAAAGACAAAATGAATTTTTAAAGTTCCCAGTAATCTTCTAGAATCAATTTCAATAAAAATAAAATAATATCAAGTATGAAGATGGTCTATAAAACGGAATGTGCTATGTTTACGTGAGCGTGATGTTCCCGCGCACCACGTTGCGACGTTATTAGATACCTAAATTTGAGTAACGCAGATATGTATGTGACAGCGTCCTTAAACATGTTTGCGGTGCAAGACTTCAATTTACAAAATTCAATTATTATTTTGCCTTTTTTATTTGTTTTACTTTTAATTATTATTACCAATATTTTCAGAAGAAAATAAATTATTGATGTATCCAGAACGATAGTTTCATTTTAAACTTTAAATGTAGGTATTTATAAAATAGACCAATAAACCAGAAGCGTTTTTTATGTTTAGATGATGTTGATGCTACAATAAAAATGTTCGATTCCATGATATTTTTATTTCTAAGAGCAAATATTTTTACGAGAAATTAACAATAAATTATCTTTTATATTGTTTCTATCGATTTGAATTAGGGATGTAACGATACCGATACCGATACCGATATATCGGCCGATATAATCGGCAAGCCGATATATCGGTATCGCCGATTATAAAACAACCGATACCGATATCAAACAATTCAAAAAACCGCGCCCAATGAACGATGCGGGAGGCCGCCCGCGCGTGCGCACTTTGTTTTTTGAAGAAACTCTACCAATAGTAAACTTTTATTAGGAACTGATTGTATGTGTATAACTTAAAGTTAAACTGACTTTGCAAAATAATAATACTAAAATAAATGGTTTTCTTGTTTTTTGATTTGGCATTGTTATTTAAAAGAATACGATTTACAGTTGAGTCTCTGTTAAATGTTGGTAACTTTTATGCATAATTCACTATTTATTTTTCTACCAAGCCATCGATATCGGTATCGGTATCGGTATCGCCGATATTTTATTACAAATATCGGTATCGGTATCGTATCGGCAAAATCATGTATCGTTACATCCCTAATTTGAATAATAAAATAAAATTTCAAAAAGGAATGTTTCCTTTCAGAAAAATTTGCTATCCCTAGTATTTCAAGTAGGTACTTTCCTTTCAGGGCACATCGAAAATTTCCACACTGTATACAAACAAATATACAAATATGCAAATAATGCTCGTTTAATGGTATAGGATTAGTAGTAAATTTATTTATCAAAAACATTACTACGATAGCAAATAAAATCGAACTACCTACTGATTTATTTATACTGTGGCGTAATCGCCCGCCTTCATAGGTCACCGGAGTTCATGTCGCGCCGGCTCCTGCGTAACGCGGACGCGAGCCGTCTCAGTACCTAAAATGCCTAAATTGTCAGAATCAGGCGGCCTTAATTAGTATATTGAGGCAAACAATTGTTGATAATTAACTAGTACAAAAATAAATGACCGCTATAAGTGTGAACTTAATATTATGTTGCCAAAGGGAAAATGCCGCAAAGGTTAAAATGGTATCAAAATACAATAATATTCTTCCGGGCGGTCAAGTTTAATGAAGCGAGGTGTTTAAATCATTACGCTATTGTTCCGGACCTTAATTGATTTATAATTAACTGAGATAATATGTCAATAGTGTCCTTATAATATTTTATCGATATTTATTTATTGTTTACTTTCGTTTCACCCAAGATTAAAACTGCTAAAGCAACTATGTAGACCAGAATTGGGTTTTCTTTTTGAATTTGCATTATACGCAATCTGCTCCCGCTGCTTTTTGCGCGCTCTACACTCGCTCGCAATTCTTGCTGTGAATGCACGGCACGATTCGCGCCGTGCACTTCGCGTCTAAATGCGTCTCTCCACTAAACAACAAAACGACAAAAAACCGACAACGAACAGGGAACGGCGCGAAGCGTGCACGTGAACGCGCGAATTGCGAAACCATCCACACACGCGTTTCGCGGCTTTCGCGGCCCTTCGCGCCGCGGCCGCGAGTGTAGAGCGCGCTTTAAAATTCCTCTCATTTAAAGTTTACTTTTGGTGACAGAAACGAGAGTTTGTCCATTTTCAAGTCTTTTTCAATAAGATTTCATATTTTACTATTTGTATATGCTTTGCGATGCCGATATACTCATTTCAATTAAATGTAAAATAGGTCCATATCTTATTTTATTATACCTACAAAAGGCATTTTAAAGACTTTGATACAACTAGAAAATATGCTTACCATTCAACCTTATAACTAATTGATAAACGTAACCATGTAAGGTTTTAGAAGGATTACTTCGTGAGTCACAATCGGACACTACACCTAGTTAAAATCAATCTCGATGACAGGCTGTCGGTTGCAATATAATTATATTAATGTTAAATATCGTCGTTATATAAAGGTACGTGTATGTTTGCTTTAACATTTAGTAGGATAAACTCAGTTGGATCCCAAACCATATGTTAGATACATAAATTATATGTTGGTTAAGAATATATTCATAATGTAAAATATATATATGTATTATGCGTAGGTAATAAAAATACCACAAGACTTCTAAGTAACAGAATTTTCTATCTAACAATGTTTTTATTGAACGAATATAACGAATAATAATATAGCCTATTTCATTAGCCAAATTAGACATTAATACAATACTGGAATCCTATAGTAAATATTGAATATTTTTTACTTACCGGTTTTTGAAATAACTCGATGTAGACCATACGTAATAAGAGTTCAAAATATTTTATTGACACGTTTTAACAGAGCATTTCAAATTTTATAATTATTGTCGTATGCACTCTATTGTATGTATGTATATTGTATGTATTTTTAAATGTAACATTATTTCTTATTTAATGGAAAAACTTAAAACACTGCTATATATTGTATATAAAACGATTGAAAAAATTGCCCATAATAACTTGTTAGCTGTTGTTTTAAAACGATTAATGGTTGGCATAATAACATATCGGTCTTGTCGTAACACTTAAATACATAAAATATAAAGCATTTTAAGTTGGCGTAGGTTAAAAATTATCTTGTTAACATACACAGTGAAGAAACCGGCATGTCCAAGTATCAAAAGCTCGGTGCCTAGGCTCGGTGCCGTGTGACATCTGCCAATCCGCACTTGGCCAGCGTGGTGGAACATGGCCCAATCTTGTAGGCCTGTGTCTCCGCAGTGGGAAATTAATTAATAGTAAAACTAATATAATAAGGTTAAAATAGTGTAGATTGTCTTTAAAAACCTGTGAAGGTGTACTTTATGAATTAACAATGAACTAAATTATATATTTCCGTATTAATTCAGTTTTAAAAGGTTGTCGCATTCTAATAAAGATAAAATGGTGATAGTGCCTTTTAAATTTCTTCCTTCGACGAATATAGGCTTCCGAATTGGTACCAAAATAGATTTCATTTTTAGTGCACCAAAAATAACTTGAGATTTTTCAATGTTAATGAATACTTTAAAGATAACGCTACAACATGTTATTAATTTCCTTTATTGATTAAAACAACGGCGTCACCTTATTTAAATGTAAATTATCGGTTTGTGTCGATAAACATAGTAAGTAGGTGTTTTTTTAAATTACAAAACAAATAAGTACAGTTTATGTTTTTTTTATTAGCAAATGCTGTAAGACGACATTTTTAATCAAAAATAAATAAAAAAAGGAACATAAGAAAAATAAAGAAAGAAAATATAAAAATTAACTGAAACCAATGACATTGTTAATACTTTCATACTTATTAATGGTCTTACAATCATTCACATATTATCTAATATCTATACTTAAAAAAAAAATTTTTTTTGCTTAAGTATGTAGAACTAATTATTTTCCTTAGATTATAGTTCGCTGTAAGTATTTATATTATTATATTTTTTATGCTAATAGTCGATACAACTAACAATCAGAAACTGAAACTACCTGAATCCCATACCAAGACTTTGTTGATCTGTTGTTGATAAGTGTACAATAAAATATTATACCCAACTAGATTTCCGCCCGCGGCTTCGCCCGCGTTTTCAAAGAAAAACTCGCATAGTTCCCGTTCCCGTGGGATTTCCGGGATAAAACCTATCCTATGTGTTATTCCAAGTTACCCTCTATATGTGTGCTAAATTTCATTGTAATCGGTTCAGTAGTTTTTACGTGAAAGAGTAACAAACATCCATACAAACTTTCGCATTTATAATATTAATAGGACTAACCCCTATTTATCTCTGGACTTCCTCAATTATGTTAACGCATAAACTTATAATATTAGAAAAATAACTAGACTATGTTATTATAGTAAAAATAAATACTTACCAACTAAAGATAACAACGTAGATAGTATACAAATTAAATATAATTAAATCAATAATATTTTTATACTAAACATGCACTTCCTTGACAATGTTTAAGTTTAATTTAAAACTATTTAAATCTATGTAGCTATATCGATTTCATTGTCGAAAATAATTTTGCACAGTGCATTTAGCACTCAATGGACGAGAAATACCCATAATATGAATACTCCATTAAAACATGGTTTTAAAGCAAAAACTAAGTATTCAATAGTAGGTACCTAAGTCGAAATAGTATCGAAAAACATTAAATACCTATTATGATAAGCGACGTGTTGCACTGCACCATCATAAGCATGGATATTAATCAATTTTAATCTAGTAACATTTTGTCGAAAACAAAAATAGCTTGCACCAAAATATGAACATTTTCACACAAATAAATCAATAAATTGACAATTCAATGCAATTGCTACATGCGTAGACGAACATTTGTATTTTAAAAACAAACTTGTTCAAAGGACAACATCTTATCGTTGCAATCTTGAGACGTGACCTTTGCATTTGTGTCAATAGCTAAATTATCTAAATATCGCCGGGAAGCAATATTAAAATATTGATTATTATTGAAATACATTTATAAGGGTAGCTATCCATCGCAGCAATCGCGTAGCTATGACATCTCGGAACTGTAAAAAAAAACTTAACATTAACAATACAACAACATTAATAGGTATAATAAATAATAAGTTAAAACGTTTTGTCAATGTCATATTGAATATTTTATTATACATACACGTTTATTAGTCTCGCAGTCTATTGTTCTAAGCCCTTAGTTTAATTTTAGGGACAGCTACCTGACTCGAACCGAACTTTGTAAAGTTATTATATGTACATGTTTTTTTGACGCTTTGATGTTTTAGGGCGTATGAAAAATCAACCGATCAAATGAGAAATATAGAGTCAACCATTCTTGAGTTCATGTTATAACAAAATCCTACGTTTCCTTCTTAATATATTTACCTACCTTTTTGTTTTTAATGGTACGCTTTTAGTAGACAACAATCCTAAATCGGTCCATAGTTACAAACTAGGGTTGTTGAGGATTCCTCTTCCGCTTCCTCATAATGCGGAAGTTCCGCAATATTTTGGGTTCCTCAACCGTTACCGCATCCTCAAAAATCAAAAAATTCCTCTTCCGCTATCGCTTCCTCAAAATTTAGAGGAAATTTATGAGGATGCCGTATCTACGACAACGCACTCGCTGCAGCGCGATGCCGGCCGATCCGATCGGGCGGCGAATATACAAAGCCTATATTCTATTTGAGTCACGAGTCGGACTCTAATAGATGAGCTTTTGTTTATGCATATAACTCGACAAAACCTAATCTATCTCAGTAAAAAAGTGACTCAAATGGATTAGCTTTTGTCGAGATATTTTCAAACATAACATATGAACAAAACCTAGTCGGCCGAGTCTTACCTTTAAATTCGCAGCCGGCGAGTGCCAGAAACGACATTAGAGCGATTCCCACTAAAAAAAAAAACTAACTGGTACATATTATGTAAGCTTAAACAACTTGTTTGTTTTTTAATTTAAAATGACTTTTAACACACATTCTTTAGTAAATGTTTCTTTCTGAGTAAATATTATGTTATTATGTTTAGGGATAAAAATGCTATGATAAACATCAGTAGGACTTCATGAATATCGAATTTTAAAGTCGATAATGATCATTATGACATCAAACGATGGCGTAGATATAAATATGGCGGTAAGACTATTCGACTAGGTTTTATTCGTATGTAATGTATGAAAATATCTCGACAAAATCTAATCGATTTGAGTCACTTTTCTTACTGAGATAGATTAGGTTTTGTCGATAAATATGCATAAACAAAATCATATCTGAGTCCGACTCGTGACTCAAATAGTATAGTATAGGATACGTAGTATATTATTATTAGTCTGTGGTATAGGCTAGGCTTTGTAAATTCGCGATCGGGCGAGCGAGACCATGCCACCCGCGCTGTTACTTGCCTGTTTCTGCATATACATAATATTTTTTTGCAATTAATAAGCTCGAAAACTGTTGGACCAATTAATATTTTTATTGAATATGAACACTGAGTAAGATGCTTTTTATGACAAAGAGGCAATTTTGCTAGTAGTTAAAATATCAATATTCAATATGTACAGACAGGAGAGTGGCTTTTGTTTTAAATTTTAATTTTTAATTTTGATTATAATTTCCTATCATCCTCGTCCTCATCCGCTTCCTCTTCCGCTTCCTCATCCGCATCCTCTTCCTCAAAAAAATATCCTCATCCTCATCCGCATCCCCTAAATTTGCGTGTGAAAATTCCTCTTCCTCCTCCTCTTCCTCATAATCACTTCCTCAACAACCCTATTACAAACAATGCTAATTTTAATTAGGAAATTGTATGTAGGTAATGAAATATAAAAAGCAAGATTGTTTTAATATGAATATTTACATTATTTTAGAATATGATCTAAATAAGATCCATTTAAATAAAATAATTACGGTTCTGTAACAATTTATTTAATAAAATGCTAAGGTAAAAAAATCAAGACAGGCTTATATGAATGTTTTCAAGGTATGAGGTAAATACTGATGATATTGTTTTTTAATTTTTATAAAATTAAAGTATAGGTTTAATCGTTTAATCTTTGAGGTGTATTAAATTGTTTTTCAGCAAAATTTCGTTTTCATATTAAAGGGACAAGTTCAATGCCACAATATTATACATATAACTTATATGTATAAAGAATTGGTTAACTTTATTTTTTATTTACCTAACTACATTATACTGTAAAAGCACTGTAATATTAAGAAAAAAAAAACACATCTAAATATCTTATTTGATCAAATATAAAATTAATAATTAAATAACCTGTACACATTTATAACATTATACAAATAGAGAAGGCATGGTTTATTTCAATGTTTGAAAAACTATTCAATAAACAGTTTTATTGAAAAACAGAATGTAAAAGTTTTGCAATCGAAATGAATTTTTAAAATGAATGTACGCTGCAAAAACAACCAGGGGGTTGTTTTCATCGCTATCCTGCAAAAAGCAAAGAGAAAATTTACAACAAGGATGTATGAATAATTTAAAAGGATTGGAGAGGATAAAAAACACTCCTAATGAGCTAATTTTTGTTACAATATGTACTTATGATACTCATAACTATTATATATCTACTATATTAACTTTCCATTTCTAAGTTTAACCTACCCATATCGGGATGTAGTATTTTGCAGGAATGTGTTTTATGGGTTGATCTATCCGATTTTTATTTATTTTTTTTTATAAGTTCATGCGGATGCTATACTTTCGTATTATAAAGTTATACCTATTAATATTTTTAAAATTTCTATCTACACCTAGAAAAAATCATTTTCCAACTAGATAATAATTCCGTCATTATGTTGAACATTCTAGCTTTGAGTTTCGTGTTAGGTATTTAATTTCGATTTCTTTTTACGGATGTCTGGTTTACGAATACCGATTAATTCTAAAAATATTCAATGCAAAACTAAATAACCTCTGCAATTAAATTTTTATGTTCTATAAATAGCTAGATTTTAATCTTTGAAACGTGAATCGTATTCCTAGCACAGTAACATAGAGTATAAACATTTTAATTTGAATCATAAAAGGTTTCTAACCTAAATGCAAATTAAATAGATGTTTAATAAATTACGCTTGTAATGGCCTATTTCGCACGATATTTATATAAAATCTGCACCAATATTAGCGAAATTTCATAAAGACTGCTAAGGTTAAGAATCCTGACATGTATTCTAATTTTAACATTTATTGAAACTAAATTCAGGCTATTTTCTCTATATCATTTGAAAGATCTAAATAAAATTCCATAAAAAATATTTTAAAGTAGGTATGCATCATATGATATCTATGCATATTTTCTTTAAGTCATAACTGTGTTCATGTATTTAAAAAAAGTTGTTATCTATACTAATATTATAAAGAGGAAAGGTTTGTAATTATGTAATTATGTATGTACCTATGTATGGTTTTCACGCATAAACTACTGGACCGATTTTGATGAAATTTGGCACAGACAATCTTTAGACCCTTAGAAAGAACATAGGCTACATTTTATTGCGAAATATGTACCACGGGCGAAGCCGGGGCGGACCGCTAGTATTGAATAAAGCAAAATAAATTCTCGATAAATAACGAACGGTTGAATGTAACCTTCATAGATCCATGTCGGGGTGCACTCCCAGCCTCCCCCTCAGATAAAAGAGTATACACGAGGCAATTAAATTCTCTGAACCAACGCTGGTATAGTTTACAGTTACTGAGCAAATAGGTCAGGTATTACGTAAGCCCCTTGTGTTTATTTCTCCGGTTTCCATGAAAATACTTATTTCATTTAAGCTTTTATTCGAAGCGGCATTCGACAGCTCAATACTGCCAAATTTTAACAAGTTATGTAATTGGATGTATCTGTTTTAGGTTATTATTTATTTCAGCTCTATCGTTTACCGTTCTAAAGATACTTTGGCATCGCTATATAATATTATTATAATGTAAAATTATATTATTAAGACATTTAAACATAGCCATCTACGTTATAAATTACAATTTACAATCCATAGATTCCTAAATGAATTGGCATTTACATGCATAAATTATTATTTACGACAGCTATAAAATTTAAAGATCTAGTCAAATATTACGGGCATTATCAGTAGGATATTAAATGAGATAAGTATGCGTTTCTAAGTTTATAATAAACTTCTTGTTCCTCGATACTCATATACGAGTATGTAGTTTAAAAGAATTAAGAAATATTATAGAGAAAATAATATAATCACCACAAAGCAATAAGATCCGTATAATTAGGTGGATCGTGTCATAATAAAAAAAAATGAAACTAGATCAATATACATTATTTTATTTTTTTCCATTTCTTCTCTTTCCTCCCTGATAACATACGATAATAAACTGATGTCAATTGGCGCGTTAGGCGCGGGTCAAACACAAGCGGCGCGGGCGCGGGCGTGCCATAAGCGCACCTCTTCAACCTGTTTTGCACCACGTCCTTCTTCTTTTACTTTTTGTATGAAAGAACTTTGGAAATAGCCAATAGCGCACCCGATGCACGCCGGCAGTGCGCCCGATGCGCGCCGCGCCGCTTGTGTCTGTCCCGCGCCTAAAGAAACAAACATAATACACTATCTTTTCCTATAGGTATAAAAATATTTTAAGCACACAATTTAAAGAAAAAGAAAGAAAGAAGGGAGAAGAATAAATATTTTTCTATAATATAGATTATAGGTATTAAAATATTGAAACCAAACCCTAGAGTCAAGTAGCGTATCTAACCGGTCTGCAATATTTCGTTTACTTAATGCACTACCTGCCCTATACTATTTAATTATGAACAGAGTTCCATGAACTAGCATTGCATTAAACCGGAATGAGATAAAAATGTTGTGTGGTTTTATGAAACCACGGTAAAAGTGAAACTTACGATAATTATCGTATTTGTACGATAATTATCGTACGTCACGCGACATGCGCTACACAGACCAAAAAGTTTGAGACGATGTAATAAAAGTTTCACTTTAAAAGATAAAATTAGTATGAAATGAGGATTTTCTACAGTACTAGAGTGAGATAGTTAGCCAGGGTAAATACAGAACGTAATTGGATTGGTAATCCCGCTTGCGGTTAGGGCAAAAACCTTAAAATATTTATTTGCTTTTTCAATGTATGCAGTGTTTGTTATTCCACAAAATATAGCAGGTTACATATTTTGTGCAGTTTGTTTTTAATTCGGTGTAATCGGACTAGTGAATAGCGCTACCATGAATTTCATACGAATAAAGCTGTGGTCGGGTTACTAATTAAATTGAAAAAAAAAGCTACGAGTTGACAACCGCCTGGGAACGTTGCATTAAAAAATAAAGTTTTAGCACAAAGTTGCTGTTCAATATAATAGGTATAAGCTTTGCGAGTTTTTATTATACTTCAATTTCAAAGTACATTTTTCTTTCTTTTATCAATGTGTCAGTGTTGGTTTTGAAAGTAAATTAATACGATATGAAAATTTTAAATTTGTTATTGAAATAAATTGAAATGTTTGTTATTTAAATAAATTTGAATAGCTATCTACAAAAATAATAATTAAAATGAGAATTGTTGAATTTCAACTACATAATATGATCGGTTGAAAATTGTTGCATTCTTATCCTCTTTTTTTGTTGTTTTGCCATTTATTTATACGTATCACAATTGTATTTTTTAAATAACACATTTCACATAGATTTATTGAAAAACATATTTGTCTTAACCACAAATATATCCTGTTCATACTGACTGTTTCTCTTCTTTACATATTCACAAAGATGCCATTATTACCAAGCTTAAAAAACTTGATATTTCTAAAGGGTCAGGAGCTGATAACATACCCCCTATTTTTCTGATAAACTGTGCTGATCAATTAGCTATTCCTCTTTACATAATTTTTAATATTTCGCTTAGCACTGGAATATTCCCAGATAAGTGGAAGCTAGCAAAGGTTGTTCCCATTCACAAATCTAATTCAAAAGATAAGGTATGCAATTATAGGCCTATTGCAATTCTTTCAACTCTGGCAAAAGTTTTCGAAAGTTTAGTTTGTCCGAATATCCAAAGCTACTTTAAAAAATACGTATCCGACTACCAACACGGTTTCACTACTGCGAGGTCTACTTGTACTAACCTGGTTCTATTTGCAGAAAATACTATCGAGTCTGTGGATGCTAATGGGCAAGTTGATGTCGTATATACAGACTTCTGCAAAGCGTTTGATAAAGTCTCACATAGTGTACTAATTTATAAACTATCTCTTTATGGGTTCACAGGCCAATTTCTTAAATGGCTTAACTCTTATTTAGAAAAGAGGTATTTTTTTGTTGTTGTTGATGGCTATAAATCTAACATATTTGATATAACCTCAGGCGTGCCGCAAGGTTCACACCTAGGGCCCATCCTGTTTAACATTTTTATAAATGATCTGCCAAATTGTTTTCTTAACTCTATTCCTTACATGTTTGCCGATGACCTTAAGTTAACCATGACTATAGGTAGCATTGATGATGCTTTGTTACTACAAGATGATGTCAACAATTTGTTCACCTGGTGCAAAAGCAATTGTATGGAGCTCAATATTAAAAAATGTTCGTACATTACATTCACCCGTAAGACCAATCCAATCATCCATAATTATACATTGAATGGGTCACACTTACAAGTTGGGTCATCTATCCGAGACTTAGGGGTAATTATGGACAAAAAGTTAACATTTGTTCATCATATTGACGCAGCAATTAAAAAGGCTTCTACTAAATCGTTCCAAAATGCTGAAACCAAAATAATGCTATACAATACGCTGCAGCTGGTGCGCAGTATACCTACTGGAGTACTGTGTTGTTGTGTGGAGACATCACTATGCAGTGCACAGTCTCAGGATAGAGCGTATTCAAAAGAGATTTCTAAATCATCTTGCGTTTTCTGTAGGCAAAGCAAAAGAATTAAAAGGCTATATTGACCGTCTAACCCACTTCAAAATTAAAAAGTTAATAATAGAAGGAACGCATTAGACTTAATGTATTTACTTAAAATTTTAAACGGTCATATAAACTGTTCGGCGTTGCTATCAAAATTCAAATTTAAAGTTCCTTTTACATACCCCAGAAATCCCGTTAACCTTTTATCTCCTCCATTACGTAAGACTGTCCTTGGTTCCAACTCTCCGATTCCCAGACTATGTAGACTTTACAATAAATATGCTAAAGATTGTGATATGTTTTCCCTTAGTCTAAATAAATACAAGTACCTGGTTAATCACTTAGTCTAATGGATGTTGATTTGTTGTTTAGATTTAAGTATAACTATATTTTTTTTTCTCACTGTATAATAACACCTTTTATAGTAATTTAATTGTACGCATGTGGTGTTTACCTACCTAAAATTGTACACTTAGTTTTAAGATAATTTTTTTTTGTATACTTGCTTATTTGTGTAACAATTACTGGTAAACCTAAATAAATAAAATAAAAAAAATAAAATACTCGTAAGTATTAATTACTAGCTTTCCGCCCGCGGCTTCGCCCGCGTTTTGAAAGAAAAACCCGCATAGTTCCCGTTCCCGTGGGATTTCCGGGATGAAACCTATCCTATGTGTTAATCCAAGTGTCCCTCTATATGTGTGCTAAATTTCATTGTAATCGGTTCAGTAGTATTTGCGTGAAAGAGTAACAAACACACACACACATACATCCTCACAAACTTTCGCATTTATAATATTAGTAGGATTTAGGTATTTAGTAAAGATGACGATGGAAATATTCTATATATGTATACATAGACTTTCTTTATAATTTTTGTAGCTAATATTAATATACCAAAATTATCTTACAAAAGAAAACATACCGACAATTCCATTCATTAATATAGCGGTCGTTTCATATACATATAAATAAAACTTATAATTTCCGTGTATATATGTATGACGTCTACCTTTAAAGGATTTCATTTATCATAAAAGTTTTTGTAAAATCTGAACAAATAAATCTGTGAGTAACATTTGTTTGACCTTCAGTAATAATTGTAATAGTAACAAGGGGAGGCTCCCTAAATTTTATGTGAATTTGCATTAATATTCTGAAACAGGCACACATACAATCAAAATGGAACTTTAGTATATGATTTATTGGGTCTTTTTCTTTCGATGTACAACTTACAAGACAGTTACGTAATTGTAACATTTTCGCTCGATTCATTTTTTATTCAAAAATTATGCCTTTTTTAAGGATTATTACATTTTCTTTAAGATTTACTTGGACTTTATGTCTAAAATAAATGTTAACAGTAAGAAAATAGAGTTTACTATCGAATCCCAAGATATTTTTTCTCTAGATCAATTATTACTTCACTATCACTACATAGTATAAAACAAAGTCGCTTTCTCTGTCCCTATGTCCCTATGTCCCTTTGTACGCTTAAATCTTTGAAACTACGCAACGGATTTTGATGCGGTTTTTTTTAATAGATAGAGTGATTCAAGAGGAAGGTTTATATGTATAATAACATCCATTAAATAGTGGAGAAGTACTGTTATTTTTGAGGTTTCTAATGTGATGTCGTAAATAATTACATTTTTTTTCCGCTTACATTGCAAACGCAGGCTGAACCCTACGAGTTTTATCAAAATAATGTACTAAGTATTGTACACATTGAAAAGGTCTACAGAAAAGTCCGTGGTGGTATATGTCTATCTCTTATGGATAACCCACAATAACTTTTTTTTGTCATTTACTTTTTACGACAAATAATGGCTAATTTTCGAAGCGATTTTAACCAATACAGCATTAATTCTTAACCAATTAAATACCTTGGATACATTTATTTATTTATTTATTTATAATTCTTTATTGTGCAAAATATGATCAAACAATAGTATACAAAAGGAAGTAGTAATACAAAACATAAATTGCCCAAAAGGCGGCCTTATTGCTAAACAGCAATCTCTACCAGGCAACCTGGCGGGGAAGGAAATGCAAGAAGATTATGGGATAGTGCAAAAATACAAACAAAGTATTAATGCAAAAAAAATAAAATAAAATAAAATAAAATAAAATAAATATATTTATATAAACATATACCTATATAAAAATAAACAAATACAATATCATAAATACAACACTACACTGCAAATACATAAAATAATAAATACATATAAATATATATACATACACATACTAAAATAAAATAAAATAAATATAATGAATAAAACAATGAATGGCTACAGAAGGCATACAGGAAAGCAAGGAAAAAGAAAAAAGAAAGGAATAGTAACAGAAAGTTGAAGAAGCTACTGTTGGGATAGGTAATAGTCTTTAAGTAGCTTTTTAAAGGAGGGGAGTGATTGTGCACGTCTTATATTTTCAGGTAACGCATTCCACAGCTGAATAGCGCGCACTGTGTAGGAATAGTTAAAAAAGTTAGAACTACGGATAGGATTACTTAATAATAACAGATTAGTAGATCGAAGAGAGATAGAATGATTAGAACTTAAATAATTGAATTTATCTTTTAAGTACGGCGGAGTCTTAGGGCTAAATAGTATACAAGAGATTCATCTCTTGTACTCTACGGGATACTCACGTGCTGTATCCCGGCGATAACGAATAGGAAGCCAGTTTAATCTTTTCCTGTACTCTGAAACATGGTCAAACTTGCGTAGACCGTAAATGAATCTTATGCAGAAATTTTGAAGCTTCTCAAGGGTGTCCAGTTGATATTCATGAATATCAGGATAGCAGGAGTCAGAAAAATCGAGGAGAGGAAGGAGAAGAGATTGAGCCAACGTAATTTTGGTAGAGATTGGAAGAAAGTTCCGTAAGCGCCGTAACGAAAATGCAGATGAAAATACCCTTTTTTGCACTTGTTTGATTTGCTCGTCCCAGGAAAAGGTTTGATCGAGCGTCAAACCTAAATTTTTAACCTGAGTGCAATAAGGGACAAGTACATCATCAACGATAACATTAGGTAAATTGGTCCAGTCAATTTTTGAGACTAATTG
>CAJQZM010036282.1:24053-42501 GCA_907164665.1 Colias nastes
AAAAAAAAAAAAAAAAAAACGTACAAACTAAAGACTCATGTTTAAATGTTGTTTTTGAGTAAGCCATGCTATTATCTAGCTTTACACTATAAAAACTACGTCATTTATGTAATTTTGGCAGAGAAAAAGTTAAATGAATCTTAGCAGTATAAAGTCAAATTTGAAACAGCGCCATCTATGAAGTGTTATAAAAATCAAACACACGTTAACTATTGGAAATTAATAATCAAATGACGCATATATAAATGTTGTTTGACAATATCTAGATTGACACTATAAAAATTATGCCATTTAAGTAACTTGGGAAGAGAAACATAGTTTAAAGAATGTAAGTTGTATAATGTTAATTTTGTAACAGCGCCATCTATGAGATTTCGTAAAAATCAAATCAATTTACATGTTAACACTACTGAATACACTGTTGAAAATTATTAATTTAAATATAATCATGTTATTTATTTAACTCTTTAACCCATATCTTCCCTTCCCTATAAGGTATATTTCGTGTAAATAATAAATATACTACATTTTTTTAAAGTGAGGGTAGATGTTTATTATTTTAAGTAAAACTAGACACCATTACCTACAGTTAATCTAATATTGATTGTGTTCATTAGTTACAATTTTAAAAATCTTCGTGTTTTATAAATTTACTAGCTTACCGCCCGCGGCTTCGTCCGCTTTGTCTAAAACCTAATAAATTATATACTAAAACCTTCCTCTTGAATCAGTCTATCTATTAAAAAAACCGCATCAAAATCCGTTGCGTAGTTTTAAAGATTTAAGCATACAAAGGGACACAGGGACATAGGGACAGAGAAAGCGACTTTTTTATACTATGTAGTGATATTTATAGCAATTGAATGCCATAAAACCAAAAATATCAAATGCAATCTTCGTGTTTTCTGAATTTTCACCATCATGCGTTCCCACAAAAGGTAAGTTGTTACTTATAGGTATTTATTTTTTATAGTGATAGCAATTCATGTTTTTGTTGGTATTATATTACACTTTTAGAATGAAATAATAAAATGATGAATTCTTTTATATATGACTTTTACAAGATTTTGAGGTGCATTGGGAACAGTAGTTTTTGATAAAATTTTATTTGTAAGTAGCTTTTTTTATAGATTTACAGTTAACTTTTGATTTTTTTATTTACAGATTCAATGCTCATAAAATTATATCGCCTTTGGAAGACGATTTCTGCTGACAATTTTACAACACCACAGCGAGGATTAAGTGGAAATTAGTAATCATCCGCTTCGTCAATTTTTGACTGAAGTTAATGTCCAACGTCCAATGGTTCAATCATTGGAAGTATCTCGGGAAATTTTGGAGGATATTTTTCAGGAAGGAGAGGAGGGGCAGCCAACCACATATCAAACTACTACGTTTTAGTAGCGAAAAAAATGTTATTGCCAAATGAAACGTAAATTTTGCACTCACAACTGTACAAGTAATGTTTTTATTTTGACTTTGCGGTTATCTGATTATAATATTTATCGTTATGGCTATCGAGGTACCGACCGTACTGTGATCAGAGTACATGATATACAGTTCATCATCCAGGATTGCTAAGAGCATTAATTTCACACTGAAAAAGATGTTTTCTTTGAATCGTAGTTGCTTCATTTATTTATTTTTAATCATTTTACATAATATGTTTTATATTTTATAAATATATCATTTTCATTATATTTATAAGTTAAATGAATCCAACATAACTTTGTTGTGTATCATTTCTCTATTAATAACCCATAGGCATATTTTCCGAGCGCCCCATTTAAGTTGCGGTCCTGAAATTATAAAAAATTAATGTATACTTTTGCCAAATATGTATAAGCTCAAGCTCATTTTTAGATAAAAATAACAAAAACAACTTATTTATTAGAATTTAGTAGATAAAATAAATTATGTAACGATTTTATAAGAAAACACAGTATATTTATTAGGCGACGGTGATCTCTTCCAGGCAAAAGATATTCATCAGCTCAATAAAATTGAATAGTATGTTGTTAGTTATTCTTTAGATTCACAATTGTAATGAGCATTTCCGCATGCAAGTTGTATCGTAGTTTAGATATATCATAGTTTTGACACATTAAAGTTCCAACAAAACCCTCAAATTTTTGAGCAGAGTTGAGCAAGATAATTTGAAAAATGTGCCGTGTTAAGTATTATAGAAAAGGTTAGTTCGTTGGTAATTATTATTTCTTCTTCATTTACAACATGTAAATGAAGAAGAAATAAAAATAAATAAAAATAAACTTTGACTAACAGTCAAAGTAGTCAAAGTATATTTTAACTAATACTACTTAATACTAACTATTATACTTATGTTCAGTATTTATCTGTATTATTATTGCTTGGTAATTAATATATTTTCATGTCGTATACCTAATTATAAACATAAGTTTGATGTGTAATTAGCTGGATTTATTTTTACACACTCTCAGACTTATATTTTATGTTAAAATAGTGTTAATAGTGTAAATCATAATATTTTTTCACAATTAAAAATATTTCCTTTTTTCTGATGGTGTTGGCATTGAATTAAACCGCGCTGTCGTTTCGTTCAAAAAAGTGATGTTATGAGGACCATATTCGGTCCTCATATCATCAAAAATCTGTGCGAAAACAATAAACACGTGTGAGGCCCTCACGGCAGATCGGGGCGGTCTGACGCGAAGTGGGGACAGCGTTGTCACTGTATCGCTCTTGCCACGCTGTTCAACAGACTTATTCGATAGTTCAGTTTTGTGTTAAGACCGCTGCAGCTGTGACAACCAACCCGTGAGACAACCAAACCCGGTCTCCCCTACTATCCCGTGAGACCGAAACCTTCACTGAGAGGGTATGACGTCTCACAGCTGATCGCAAACGGCATATTATTGTACTATCCCGTGAGACCGAAACCCTCACTGAGAGGGAATTACGTCTCACTACTGATCACGGCAGTCATATTTTATCTCGAGAATCTGAAACTTTACTCAATATGAAGACCGTTTGACAAATGATAGGGTGCATCATAATATTATTCGATCTCTTGAAGATGAACATGAGCATAAGCAATGACTAGAGTAGGGACGCGAATATTACAATTATTTGAGACAAGAACGATTAATAAGTTTGTTTAATGAAAGATTAAGAATTGAAACTATTCGGTCTCTGGAAACGGACGAATAGCGAGAGGCCCGTCTTACTGCAGACAGATTTCGTCATAGTCTTAATGACTTACAGGTTAACAATCTACGAATTCGGTGGTGTGGTCCGACAAATATAAAAGTGGGTTTGCTTATAACCTCACAATTTATTACAGATCATCTTTTGTATAGGCGATATTAACGTAGTATGTTCTTTTTCTAATGCTTTAAAGTGGAGTAAGGAGACGGCTTTCGTTTGAAGATACACCGGAACCTTTGAAATCACTACTTTTAGAGGAACATACTGTGCAATCTAAACTGTTATTAGACAATATTCGCTCTTATAGTAGTGCGTTTCAAATGATCCTTTGGTGTTCAATAATTATCAGAAGGTTCTTTCATGCTTACTTTTAAGATACACGGTCAAGTTTACCATTTGATAGGATCCCTTTTGCCTGAAGGCCAACCTAAGTTTGTTTAAATATATTTTGTATTCGACTACAACGAATAGTGGAATACAAGAAATCAATATATTTTCTCAAATTTAAAACTGAACTCATTTCACAATTTTAGAACAGGTTAATTCGTATGTGTGCAGTTTTAAATCGACATTAGAAGCTTTTCCTCAAGATGGTGATATCGGCACTCAGGAACTCCCTGGACGTGTTATAACGCCCAGGCCCCAGTATTACAATTTTTCCTACAGTAGAGCAACGAATGTATTTTCGCATAGCAACGGAGGGGAACTCGCGGGGGGGTCAAGTGACGCGGGCAACGTACCACAAACATGCTTAGTTTGTGGTACCGAGCGCGAAAGAGTCATCGTGTTTTTAGTAAAGTTACTATGTAAACTAACGTTATTTAATACTTAGGTACATATTCTATAATGGTGCGCTCAAACTGTTAATCTCCATTTAATTTAGATTATTATTTGAAATACTAAGTAATGTAGAATTTAAATCACATTCATTCATGTTTTCTTCCGATTTTAAGATTTTCTTATCAGAGTGTTCAATTTTAATGTAGTTAAATTTTATAAGAGACAATAATTATTAAGAACATTCAAAAATAAAGTGTCACGTATTTTTTTTAAACGACGAATGACGAAAAACGACGTAATCGCGGACGAAGTCGCGGGCAACAGCTAGTACACAATAAAATGGCGGGACGAGCTTGATTCCCATTTAAAAGATTGGAGCAAAATTGCTCAAAATAGGGAGAAATGGATTGAGGGAAGAGAGGCCTTTGCTCAGCAGTGGGACAGCCATGGCTCCTAATAATAAAAACAATAAATAGGTAAATAAATACATAATAGTTTAGAGAAAATAGAGAAAGAAATATTATTTATTTATTTGACGTTTTCCCCTTTCAATTGTATTTTGTATTTATATCTAGAAAGTTATATTTCAAACAAGTAAAAACCCTTTATTCCAGTGTCCACTTAAAACAACAGGCTAGTATAATATATTAAACAAGCCCTTAAATGTCATATTTGATTTCGCTTACATTCATATATAATAACATTATAATGTACCTATATTGTAAGCCTGAATTTTGTTTTCAAGTGGTATTTTCCTTTATAATAATTGACTCATACGAAACGGGTCTCATTAATAGTAAAAAATCTATGAATAAAACGCGGAAGCTTTAATATTTTATAAAACAATTAATGGTAATCAATAATAAATCAAACTATAAATTTAATAAAAACGATCTGTAATACTATAGGTGAAACTTGTATTTATTTATGTTTTAATTTTTCTTTGTGCTCAATTGTATTTAGCATTTCATTTTGAGTAACCTCCCCGTATAACGTTTTTCGAAACTCAGTTATTGGAAACATATTAGAATCTACAAATAATTGATGCAATCGAAAAAAACGAATTGCCGAAATAAAAACCTTTAACCACACTTCTTACCACTCAAAGGATTTCTGAAAATTCGCCCCTTTATAAGCCAAATGTCAGTTTTGAAGCAAATAGGTAGATGAACGAATTCGCGGGCAAAAAGTAAGTAGTCATATTATCATGTATAAATTAATATTAATGGACAAAAATATAATTGTAATAAAACGATTTATGTTTGACAACCTGCTCTGAAAATTTGCATGTTTTCAACGCGGAAATAGTTGCTAATTAATTTGCGAAACCGTTTCTAAATTGCACGAGTAGAGCACTTTGTATATCTAAAGTACCTGTTATGCTAGGCGTCCACTAGGCGGATCGGGCCGGGCCGCATCGCAACGCAAAAATACGCCGGCCTATGTTTTGTATGAAACATCGTCCATTAGCGACGGATCGGGTCGGGGCGGGCCGCAACGCATTGGCGGATATCGCTTCGCAGGCGGATTTCTGCCGGCGGTGCGCTGCGGCCCGGCCCGGCCCGATCCGCCTAGTGGACGCAGGCAGGCGGATGTGAGCGGCGAGCGTCTGTTAGATAAAATCCGCCTAGGCGGTCCGCCGCGCCCCGTACAGGTGGACGCAGGAGCAAACAGCGCGTCCATTAGAGACGGCCCGTTGCGATGCGACCCGCCCCGATCCGTCTCTAATGGACGCCTAGCTTATAACAACCTATAGTCAAAACGATAAGCTACCTATATAGATGCTTGTATAGGAAAAATAATCAATAATACTTTATCTATCCTTTTCTGATACCTATAATTGTACTGAACACTGTACTTTCCTCTTACATTCTTAAAGTTTGCTGTTGTTGGAAAATGGGAGTAAAAAGTAGTAAATATTTTCTAATGTATGGATAACCACAGAAACTATAACTAATCACTACATAGTATAAAACAAAGTCGCTTTCTCTGTCCCTATGTCCCTATGTCCCTTTGTATGCTTAAATCTTTGAAACTACGCAACGGATTTTGATGCGGTTTTTTTTAATAGATAGAGTGATTCAAGAGGAAGGTTTATATGTATAATAACATCCATTAAATAGTGGAGAAGTACTGTTATTTTTGAGGTTTCTAATGTGATGTCGTAAAAAATTACACTTTTTCCGCTTACATTATACCCCAGCCACACTATGCTACTCGTCCTGCTCCTCGTCCTGCTCATCGCGCTGCCGTTATTCGCCTCGATATTGCCGTCTGGCCACACACTGCTCTACTCGCGCGATTAAACGCGACGCTCTTCACTAGGGATGGGTCGTCGACGTATTTTTCATCAACGAGACTAGATCGTTAAATGTCGTTCATCAACTAGTCGTTCAACTAGTTAAAATCTTCGACTAGTCCATGTGTAAACTGAAACGAATTGACAACGATTGATACGGTCGACCGATACGCGCGCGTAATTACACACAAACTAAAAACAAACAAAACAAAAATTCAAATTCAACAGTTAAAATCTAAAAATACCATTAATATATTATATGTATATATTATAATTTAGTGTTATAAAATAAATAACTATTATTAAATAAATTCTTAAAACAATAAATTCTAATCTCAATAAAACAATTAATAAATGTTTATGCTTTCTTACAAAAATTATACTCCCTAAAAAAAGTATTACTAAAAAACATATTATCATTTGTTTTTATAGTTTAAATTCAAAACATTGGAAACTTGTAAACCAAAAATATTTTTTTTTTAAAAACTTTAAAGAAAAGAATTTATTCTTATCAATAAGACTGTTTAGCCGTTGAATTCAACTAGTGCATTGGTGAGCGATGGACTAGTCGAATCGTTGAGTGTACATAGACGGTTAATTATTTAACTAGTCCGTTGATTCAACGCCCATCCCTAATTCGCACTCGTATTGCCGGTCCTTTGACTCGCGCGCAAAAGCCGACAAAATAGGGAGCAGTGAGCAGGACGATGAGCACGACGAGTGGCATGACGAGTAACGTGGCCACACTATGTCCCTGCCTACTTTCCTCGTTACTTCCCATACCACTCGTCGAGTCGTGTGGCTGCGGCATAACAAACGCAGGCTGAACCCTACGAGTTTTATCAAAATAATGTACTAAGTATTGTACACATTGAAAAGGTCTACAGAAAAGTCCGTGATGGTATATGTCTATCTCTTATGGATAACCCACAATAACTTTTTTTTGTCATTTACTTTTTACGACAAATAATGGCTAATTTTCGAAGCGATTTTAACCAATACAGCATTAATCCTTAACCAATTAAATACCTTGAATACATTTTTCATTTAATATAGATCTATATGGCCCTTTACACCGTATGATTTAAGTGAATATTTTCGAAGATATTACAGATTTAAAAATTGCGGGGCGTAGCGTTTGCGGCGGTACCGGCCGGCCGCCCGGCTATATATTTTATACCCGTGCGAAGCCGGAGCGGGCCGCTATGTTTTTATATACCTACAACGTTCACAGTTTTTCTGTAGTGTATTTAGTCATCAGCATTGCACCCGTGCGAAGCCGGGGCGGGTCGCTAGTATCAAGAATATTGCTTTGCGTTGGTGCTTCGTAAGGCGGTAAACTTTCCTTTATTTGCCGTTTATCCCTACGCAACCCCTTAGATTTTAGTCCTCCTATTAGCTTGAGTCAAAAATTGAAATTGTGGTCATAGAGTTTATTTGCATAAAACAACTTCGACTGTATAAAACAACTAAGTAAATATCATCACCGAGAACTACATCTAAATTTTGGATTTATTTTCCTTGAATTTCCTTGAAACAATGAAATTCTTGAAATTCCCAGTAAGACTGAATTAAAAAAAAATGATTACTAATTAGTGAAATAACATAAATGGTGTAAATTCAACACTTAGGTAATAAAATTGTTTTAACGTATCAAGGCCCGTGTTGTTTATATTTATTATAAATTTTTATCATTCACGGAGGGCGTAGGTTCACAAAAATTTTTAATTGACTTTTAAAAGGTTAACTTTTATTTCGGGATCACGTCGAGGTTTTTTACATTTTCCCTTGCAAAAATGCCTTTAAGTAGAGTACTAGGGTACCTACATAATAAAATATCAATAAGATAAGTTCCATTGATAAGAGATAATAGGCCAATATTTTAATAATACATATTTTATAAAATATAAAAATGTATTATATAAATAAAATAGTATAATATTGAAAAAGAAGCAAAAGGCGTAGAGGAGTTTACTTTTCTTTTGTATTGTCCATAAAAAAGCAGAAAAATGAACATAGAAAAATAAATTGATATATTAAAATCTAATAAATACCTACTAATAAATTTGTAACTTACATTCATAATATTAATAACAGCTGTCCTAAAGGAAAATAGCCAAGGCTTTCTGCTGCTGATTACTAACCTTTAATTTACACGAAATGATGAATCACGAAGAAAATAACTGACCAAGAATAATATAAATTATAACAAAAAAATATATAAAAAAAATACAATGAATTTATTGTCCATCAAAATTCTCATCCAAAGATGCGGTTTCATAGTAGAAGGACATATAAACAGACCATAGGCGTAACGTAGATAAGAAATGGCAACAAGAATCCAATAATACAGACTTTATACGTGATTTTTGAGACTCAGTCTGATGTGGTAATAAAATGTGTTTTTTTTTCCTTTTCAGTTAAGCTGTAAATCACATTTGCAACAAAATTGTTCATTATTTACTATAAATTGTATTCAAATTACTTACCTACATTATATACACATATGAATAAACAGTATAAAACCCGCAATAAATAGGCTTAAACAACAATAAAAACATAAGCATTATTATGCCCATTGTTTCTAACTTCCTACAACGCGACGGTACAAATATCTAAAGGAAATCTTTACCATTCGTTACATTTACGGACATTAATTAATTGGTATTATATTATTATATAACTAAAATAAAAATAACTTACTTACTTGAAAGGCCGGTATCAATCAAAATTTTTATATCTGTTTTACAACAACGAAATCCTGTTTTAAATGCACAACTATACAGTATTATTCTTTGTTTCTTTATACTTCGATGTTTTTGCATAGTAAAAAACTTTTTAAAACCGTTTAAAAACTGGGATATGGAAATATTTTTTTTAAATAGTTTCAGTTGAACTTCGGCATGTTGCATTATGTATAAAACTTAATGAAATACCTCTTTCATCAGATTCATAAACAGTTAAACTTTACAACAAAAATTATAATATACATATTGTATGTACAGTAAAACCCGTTTAAGACGATTTTCCAGGGACTCAACCAAAAACGCGTCTTAAGCGGGAAAGCGTAATAAGCGGGAAAAAAAAAACGGACTTACTACTACATATTATGTATTAATATTTATTATGGTTTTTCGGATATACATCCGTATATTGTACATTTAAACATTATGTACGTTATACAAAATGTCGTGTATTACCTCTACTATCACGTTATTATAATATACAGTGTGGAAATTTTCGATGGGCCCTGGAGGGAAAGTACTTGAAATACTAATGATAGCAAATTTTGCTGAAAGGAAACATTCCTTTATTTTTAAAAAGAATTATAACTGCATTCAAAGATTTTCGAAAAATCACTTGCATCGACCGGGAATCGAACTAACCGAAACTAATTTTTGTCGTCGTCGCTTTTGATTTAAAGAAGTTACATCGCGTCTTAAATCATTAACTGCTGATAATGCCTGGGCGTGTGTCAATATCGGAGTTGACTCATCTTCTTCTTGATCATTAGGTACCACTTTGAGCCTCTTCTTGTGTGTTACTCACACTCTCAATAAGATCTTCAATAGATTGAATTTCTTATGATGATACATTATCATCAATGAATATCCAGGAAACCACTGCAGTCATCGCGTCAGTTAAGTCAGTCGGGTTTGAGTCGGCCGCTGTCGCAGGGGTAATATTTGTTGGCCGTTAGAGCGTATAAAACGGGATGACGATCGTATTAAGCGTTAAATAATGTATGAAAACATGTCTCAAGTTGCAGGGACTGATGCAAAATGGCGTATTATACGAGAAATCGTATTAAGCGTGATCGTATTAAACGGGTTCTACTGTATGTATTTATGATTTTTTTTTTTACTTTGTACCTTTGTAGATCATATTCTACGCACCGTCGCGTCGCAACTGCGTATCTATACGCTGCGTATAAATTAAATTAAATTTTGGAATTTACTTTAACTACGCGGGTTGTACTTATTTAATTGTTTAAATTACATGAATTGTTCACGAAAGTAGGCATTATAATTTCGTTTCACACATACTCTTTTGGTTCGATAAAAAGTTATTATTTCATAGAAAACATCCAATTTAACACGCTTATTGTTACAGAATTGAATAAGTGTCTGACACATTTGCCAATCCCATTCATTCAAAATATATAACCAAATATGAGAAAATTCTTATGTGCAAAAATTAGTTAATTCTCCTTTCGTATTCGTTACGTAGACATTAACTCTGGTTATCAGTTTGACAGGTGCATTATCTTGTAGCGAATTCATTTGAATAATACATTGTTAACTATTTGCTAATTTTGCACACTCAATCAGCTAAAATATACCTACGCTTAAATTATTTCAAATAAATTTTAAAAGCAGAACATTACTTATATATTTTACATATACATATATACATTTTCAGCACATAGCTTTGCCGACGATGTTACAGTTTACGGTATTATGCGACATCGTTTTGCAAAAAAAAAAGTTTTTTAATCCTTTCAAATTCTGCAGTAAATTGCCTTATCCAATATTTATATATTGCTTGGTTGCATTTATAAAATCTTTTGGCGTGAATACTAAGAGAACATTAAAATAATATGTATGGATATATCCATAAACACGAGTACATTATAATATTTTGACATATTATTCTGTATTAAATTTAAAATGATAACTACGTACGTGTTCATTGTAAATACTATTTATAATAAAATTTAATAATAAGTACCTGTTAATTATTTCTGTTACAAATATACATTATGATTTAAATATCTATATGTTTTTCACGTAAATCTTTTCTCTATCTAACTTACTCATGTACCTACTTTAAAAATTAATAGAATTTTGGATGGTCTGGTTGCAATGTCTTAAAATTAATTTTGCCACGAATACAGTAATCTTATCTTTACAAGGCAATGCAAACGCTTCAATAGACGTAAACTAAATGGATTACGTGCAAATGGTCATTTCAATGCCTCGTTTGTTATTCTAATTGAGATTTCAATACAAAATCAATTAGTTTTCCTTCGCAAATACCGAGTTTCATTTGTTATTGTGGGAAACATGAATTCGTCTAGATTCTTCCTTCGATGCAATTAAATTAATTCTATGAGCCAAAAAAGATGTATTTATTATATGTATTTTGATAGGACAAAAAATATGTATTGCACATTTTATTAGGTATTTTATGTTAGTTAAATTGAATTGAATTCATTAAAATACAAGAATCCTTAAAATATTATACCGTTTATGTAGGAATTAGTCTTATTCTGCTTCAAAACAAGGCGGTTTTTTAGAATTTACTTACATGAAATTAAAAAGAAATACGTAACAAAATACACACACAAAATACATATTTGTAATGTTTTTGGCAAAATAAAGATTTTATTTATTTATTTATATTTGCAGGAACCCGCGTAGGTATTTTGCTTTGCCGTAGTTCGTAGCGATTTTATTATCTAAGTTATGTTAATATCATGTTTTGCGTTTAGCAAAAAGTTACCTGATAATTTGGTTATTTTTGTGTAGATATGATGAACAAGATAAAATCTCTTATCATAACTAATCGTAATCTGCGATTAAAATGAGGTTTTATATCTACCTACTGGACTAATTGAATTCTTGTTTTTTAATCGAAAATCTGCATCATGCTTAAAGTGTGTGCAATCTTGTACATTATGATAACTTGACAATATTTTTATTTTGCAGTTGGTCCAAAATCGAAACACATTGTATGGCACCATCCTAGGACCCACTTAGTTTGAATTTTGACCAGTGATAAACTGTAAATAATTTCCTTTATCACGAAAAATTCTGAGCACAGTAAGGTTTTAATGCACTACACTTTAAAAAAATCCACGACTGTGACTCAGATCTGAGAGGCACACTTAACTTTACGTTTCCTTATAAAATGAGTATTAAATTTAAAGGGCGCTTTTTTCATTTGTTTTTTATTTTATTTTTATTTACAGCCAGCGCGCCGCCAATCTAACCGGCCAGTTGTATTCGTCCGTTGATTACGGAAGGCTACGAAACGATGTTCATAATATTATGATAAAACCTTTTGTCAGTGCTTTGTGTCAGAGTTTTAGAAAATATATTTTTTTTTTTCCGCCCTTTTTCGGTGAATTTTAAGATCATAATTTTATTTTAAATTTTTTAATGGCCTGTTTTGTAATGGCCATGCTAAATTATTCACTTTAAATAGCATCTGACATTTTCCTTTTTTTTATTGATAACACTGAACATTGGAAATTTCAGCAGGTTTTCATATTCTTCCTTTTGACATTTTTTGAAGATTTTTCATACCTTGCTTGAAACCTTAACAGGTAGGTGCTCTGCTAGCGTGAATATATTATGTTTTATTCTATCTGTATCACAAAAACCTGAAAGAACCTTAAGTCCTTATTCCGAAGGCTGTAAGTAATCAGACAATAAACGATTATATTTTTAGATGTAAAAAATGACCTCGTATATAGCACACTGTTGACCTACAGACATTGACACCTATATAAAATTTATATACATGCTCTCCTTATAATGATTTTTATTAAGAACATTATAGATAAAAATCTAAGCCCTTCACCTGAAATCTTGATTATTATTTTGGTTTTAAATATAAAGTTTTTAAATATCTAAAAATGCATTCGAGGTGTTTTTTTATTTAATTTATTCTTATATGTGTGTACATAGTTCGGTGTTTTAAAATTTAAATATTCTACTTACGTACGTCTTTTAAAAATGGTGGCTTAAGATTTTTCTGTACTTTAGTTTACCCTAGCTTAGATACTTTCATCATTTGAATTTGAAAAATTCAGTAAAATAATAATAATACTCATTGTCTGATACATATAGAATCTTTACTTGAATTTTAGCCACTGAAATAGTAATAACATATTACTGGGTACTTCAATTAACATAGTAAATAGGTACTAAAAAGAGCAATGCTTTAAATACAAAAGATTTTTTTTCAAGAATTATTATTAAAAATGCATGGAAACAAATATAAAGCATTTAAGATAAATTTATTTGAAGATAATATTGAAGGCGAAATAAAAAAATAGTTTTCGAACAATGATCGTGTTGAAATTATAAAATATTTTGCAAACATATGCGAACCTCGAAAATATTGAGAATAATGTGTACAGAAATCTAAAAATACCAACATAATGTAAGGTTAAATCAAGTATCATAGTAAGTACCAGAAAGGTTCTTGGCGACAATTATTAATTGTATCTTTAAAATAAAAATTTTAAAAAAATTACTCCGCGAACAAATTTAATTTACATGAAAACTAAACTATCTTCGTAAATATTATAAAGAAAATCGAAAGTAATTTCCATGACTAATATACTTAATTCTGAAAGTAACTTTAAACAGATTTTGATACAAATGATAAATGTAATTGATTTTCAGTTCAGCCTGAGAAGGACATGCGATATTTTAATGATTGAACAAACGTGTGCATGGACCTGCGCCATATTGTGACGTCATTGTTGCTAAATCAAACAGTAGGTATGTATGATTCAATTCACTTTCAATATCTCATATTAAAAGTCTTTTATTGAGGCAAATAATTCATCAAAAATAAAAAATAAAACGATGCAAATATTTAAATTGTTGTCGATACTTTTTTATCGAGCTTTGACAGATCAAGGTCATTGTAGAATAAAAGTTCCTTTAAAGAAAATTTTCTTTAAAGGATTCGATTTTCTTTGAATAATTTGAATCTTAGTTTAATTATTATACTAAGCAGATATTAAATATTATTAGCGTTACTAGTATGGAAAACACAAGAAAATAATGAAAAATTCAAGCAAAAAAAATTAACCATAAAATAAATAAGACACTTTTTTTAATAAAATAAAAAAGTGAGAGTGCGCTATCGAGTGATATGGTAAAAAAATAATTGGTTATAAAATATGAGCAATTCACAGTTATTTTCGTTTTAAGACTTTTCACGAAATATCTAGAATATGTAAAAAATATCGTATCCTTCAATGACATAACTTGTATTTTAAACGTACTTCCAGTTGTTTATTTTTATCTTACACATGTTTGTTTACATTAAATATGTAAAACAATTTTATTACGTAAACGTGTTGCAGTTCAATGCTAAATTTTTGCTAAGAAAGAAAATTAAACGCGTGTAAGACTAGTTAGTGTAGTTTAATGACAAGAATATTAATTAAAAATAAAAAAGAGCGTGTGTGCCGAGCACACGTGTCAGACGTGAAACTTCTTTGGAAAGATTCAAAGATACCAAAATTTTCGCCTTACTCTATGACGTGAGTCGTGACGGTATTGTCATTACGCAACCTTGAAAATATATTCCAACGCGCTCAAGAAGTTTCACTTCAAAAAAAGGTTTTTTAACTCTAAGTGACATATTATTCACGGTAGTCTGTAGAATTAATTATAATTGTTATGTCTATTTTTGTTTTTAAAAAGTCTACACAGATTGAACATGATTTATTCGTTATTATTGAAACTTGACGTGTCGCACAATACAAAACAAGATAATATTATGTATATCAAAAGAGTAGTATTAATGACTCATGCTATATTTTGGTTTGTACCTATTTCCATTTTACAAGTAATTGTATGTAGGTACTTATATAATGCTTACTGGTAATCTCATAGTTGTAATAATATGCTTATACTAGTGGAGTTTTGTTTCGAAAATTTGGACCAGTTTCTTGATCAATTATATAAACTCAATATTCATGAAGATAATTAATGTCATTAAAATTTTAGAAACTTCGTGTAAACTTCTTCAACTTCATGAAAACAAAAGTGCGGCGCTCCGGTCAATGTCCTCCTGATAGATTCGCTTGTAAACTATTCAAGTTGGTTAGACTTCGATGCCCTTTTGAATCTACAATTAGATCCTTGCACTTTATTATTAGAAATTTGTTTACGTCAGTTGATTAGTAAAACTAAATCTTTCTTTTTCTAACCAGCGACGGGGTTTTTGATCTTCTTAATTTACTAACTATATTATTCAATACTAATAATTACACACATTTTAAAATAATGCAGAAAATGGAAAAGTTGTCATAAAACACATAATTTATTAAAAGCCCAGTTTTTCTTGTTTGTCTACTCCTTTTATTTACGAAAGAAAAAAAATAAACAGTTATATAATAATATATTCTTTATCATGAAAGCTAAAACGATACAATTTACATTTTTTTTTCTTTACGTTCAAAGTAAATGCAATTCACAGTGCAATTGACATTGCGGGAGTTCAAAATAAATTAAATTCGTTTATGACAGGTTCTTTATGATAATAGACAAAAAAGAAAGGCAGTATAAATATAAAAGTCTAGAAGTAAAATATTGAAATTGAGCTAATTAAAAAGATATTAATTCCTTGAGCCTTGGTGCCTAACCACCACATAACGTATCAAGTAACAAATTAAAATTGTTACTTAGGTACTAGATAAGTGCTGATACTTATTTAATGTACAATTTATTTTAAATCAATTTCAATGTGTTTTGCGGTTAAATCCAAACACTTCGTTACTACAATTCATGAGACAATTATTTCAATGAACAACTGAGGGAAAATAGGTTACGGCAACTTTTCTAAAATTCATAGTAAAGCATATAAATTATGGATAAATATTAATAATACACAATTATCAATAAATTTTAATTTATATTTGTCAGGCAGTTGTTAAATTTAAGTCATGTTACAATTTTTAACTATTTTATGACATTAGGCAGGTACATTGGACGTAGGGTTTCCGGAACCGGTCTCTTTTTTGAGAACCGGGAATTTCGGTACTTTTCCTTAAAGGAACCGGGATTTCCCGGTTCTTTCGGTATTTTCGGGACTTGGGAGATTTTTGTATTATAAAATTTTAAACAAGTGTTGTGTGTTAACAACAAGTCAAAAGTAAACTACAATCAAATATTCAAGTATTTTTATTGTAAATTCAAAGAAATCTAAAAAAATAACATTAGCATTAATCAGACTTTAATCATCAGTCTTCTTAAGTAATTAATCCCTCACGCGTCCAACTATAAAATACAGATTTAGTTACACACAAACAATGTGCATAGGACGCGTGAAGGTTTAAATAAAAATCACCATCAATCAGCCTTTCTACTTGTCATTTATATGTAGTTAAGTAAATAAGTATTTAGGTACCTACTATCAATGAAATGGCAAAAAATAGGCAGCTACTTATCTTAAAATCGGCACACTTTTCAATCCTCAAATAAAAGTTATTAGACTAATAAATTAATAACTAGCAAAAATAAATGTCATCCAACAAGTGGTGAGCATGAAACTTTGCCTTGTGTCGGGCAGAACGATGGTGGAATTCTGCGGCAGGTAACAGTTCAAACAACTCATCAGAACACTCCCCATTGTATAGACGATAGAATACACATAAAGATGCCACGTCTCGTCGTAAAGCTAGTAAATCCAGCCGATCGGTAAGTGCTCGGTTGCCGATAACTCTGACGGCTCTTCGTTGCACGCTATCGAGTGGAAGGAGTTGATATTGTGGGGCGCCGGCCCAGAGATGAGAGCAGTATTCCATATGAGGCCGTATTTGCGCTTTATAAAGTAACTAGCGACCCGCCCCGGCTTCGCACGGGTGCAATGCTGATACTAAATACACTACAGAAAAACTGTGAACGTTGTATATAAAAACATAGCGGCCCGCTCCGGCTTCGCACGGGTATATACCCGTTAACAAACTCTTCAGCTTTATAATATTAGTATAGATATCTATACTAATATTATAAAGCTGAAGAGTTTGTTTGTTTGTTTGTTTGTTTGAACGCGCTAATCTCGGGAACTACTGGTCCGATTTGAAAAATTCTTTCGGTGTTAGATAGCCCATTTATCGAGGAAGGTTATAGGCTATATATCATCACGCTACGACCAACAGGGGTGGAGCCACGGGGGTGAAACCGCGCGGAGCAGCTAGTAAAATATATAGCCGGGCGGCCGGCCGGTACCGCCGCAAACGCTACGTCCCGCAATTTTTAAATCTGATATCTTCGAAAATATTCACTTAAATCATACGGTGAAAAGGGCCATATAGGTCTATATTAAATGAACAATGTATTCAAGGTATTTAATTGGTTAAGGATTAATGCTGTATTGGTTAAAATCGCTTCGAAAATTAGCCATTATTTGTCGTAAAAAGTAAATGACAAAAAAAAGTTATTGTGGGTTATCCATAAGAGATAGACATATACCATCACGGACTTTTCTGTAGACCTTTTCAATGTGTATAATACTTAGTACATTATTTTGATAAAACTCGTAGGGTTCAGCCTGCGTTTGCAATGTAAGCGGAAAAAATGTAATTTTTTACGACATCACATTAGAAACCTCAAAAATAACAGTACTTCTCCACTATTTAATGGATGTTATTATACATATAAACCTTCCTCTTGAATCACTCTATCTATTAAAAAAAACTGCATCAAAATTCGTTACGTAGTTTCAAAGATTTAAGCGTACAAAGGGACATAGGGACAGAGAAAGCGACTTTGTTTTATACTATGTAGTGACAAGAGTCGACCTCACTCAGAGACTTCACCAAGGAGAGCCTCAATATTGGACACAAGTATGTTTCGGTTTGTATTGACGTGTTCTCGAGAAATATTTGGGCGGCCGGTATATATAGCATCTCCAGTACTGTCATCTGCATAGCAATGAATGTTACTGATTTGTAACATGTCATTGATATGCAGTAAGAACAGTGTGGGTGAAAGGACGCAGCCTTGAGGGACGCCAGCGTTCACGGGCAGTAGTACAGAGCTCGTACCGTCAACCAACACCCGGATACTACGAGATGTAAGAAAGCTGGCAATCCACTTACATAATTTCTCTGGGAGTCCATAGGCTGGAAGTTTCGAGAGAAGAGCCCGATGCCACACCCGATCGAAGGCTTTTGCAACGTCCAGACTAACCGCTAAGGCCTCCCCTTTACTCTCGATTGCCGTAGCCCAACGATGGGTTAAGAGAACTAGGAGATCACCAGCTGACCGTCCATGGCGAAAGCCATACTGTCGGTCACTGATCAACTGGTTTTCCTCCAAATAACCCAAGAGTTGGCCGTTAATGATGCTTTCCATCACTTTTGAGAGTAAAGAGGTAATCGCGATAGGTCTGTAGTTGGATGGATCAGAACGATCGCCTTTTTTAGGG